>JAKCPI010011133.1:0-12978 GCA_023213315.1 Euborellia annulipes | reverse complement strand
CTAGCAGCCAAGAGGCTAGCCTCTATAAAGACCTTAGGGGGATAAGCATGTTAAAAATGCCTTTTGTAAATAGTAAATATCTTAATGATATTCTATGGTTTATGTAGATACTATAGAAAAATAAAGATCCTGAAAATTTCAGACCTTAATCTAGATCTCTTCAAAAAGTCAAAATATGAAAAATTGAAAAATAATATTTTTTCTTTGTATTGCGTGAACCGATTTGTTTGAAATTTTAGTATGTTATGCAAGCGTTAGAAAGCTTTTACGAACACCAATGATCAATTTTTAGCTTAATAAATAAATGGTCAAAAAAATTATTTTCTCTTACTTTTTCAATTTTTATTATGATACTTTTGGAGCAAATTTATGATTCTATCATTTTTATATTTTTTATAAGACCTACAATGACATAATTTTTTCAAAATTTTTTTAATGGTACGCCATAGTTAAAAAAAAAATAAAAACTATTTTTATTACCCTTTTGAATCGAATTTTTCATCAAATTCTACCTGCTTGAAATAAACTATGGTTATTTTTCAAAATTTTAATCTCAAATTTGGATATTTATAAAAAGTTTCAAAGGGGATCGAAATTAACATGCAAATCTCCATAAACATTGGCTCTATGAAAGGAAGAGCCGGAAAATGAATTTCGAAAATCTGAAATACTCTGTCTCTATCGCCTGCATAACATACTAAAATTTTAATCGGTTCCTCAATCCAAAGAAAAAATTATTTTTCAATTTTACTTATTTTGACTTTGAAGAGATCTAGATTAAGGTCTGAAATTTTCAGGATCTTTATATTTCTATAGTATCTACATTAGGGGTATGACTTTTCGACTTTTTTTTTTTTAAAGATTTCCTGTATCACGACTCAATGAACTTTTGCCTATTAATGACTAAAATGACTTTTATTCCATGAAACTATTAAAAAAGGTCACGCACAAACCACTTTGAAATTTTAGGTTGACTGGTCGCAGTCTTGTATAGGCTGGTATATAAGGGAGGTGTTCAAAGCGAGTAGTTTAGTTTTAATTAGCTTAATTTGCTTAATTTGGTGTCAATTATAACTTTCAGAACCCTCTAGAAAATCCTGGGGGGAGGGGGGGGGGTAAGGGAACCTCTGGGAAGGGGTAAGCCAAAATCATAGCTATATATTTTATTTTTCTAATAAAGATTTAATGATAAATTATATCAATTCTATTTATAAAAGCAAATTTTAGTATTTTTTTTATTATTCTAAATAAAAGCAGGCGTTGATCGGCTGCAGCAAATGTTCGAAGAGAAAGGTACCCCAAACCCAAGTTTATTAGTTGCCAGTTCTATGTGCTGGATCGCCTTCTACGTGTTGTCATGGGCGATGAGCTCCACGGTTTGACTAAATCACCAACATCCACTACTTCTTTGTGCAGGATTTGATTAGCCATTATAATAAATTGAAAGGAGCCTTCAGCAACGTTAAAACTAAAATTAAGGAAACAGGCGGCTGAAGAGACGACATGAAATTTCTTTACCACCTCATTCGTGACTTCTGTCACTTCGCTGAGAGGAATGAAATCCCCTTCGTGAAATTTCAACAAATTCGAAATATCAGCAATGCATGCTGGACCTCTCGTGCCATTCTAGCCCTTCTTTCGTTTATACTGATGCCTGAAATCCTCAAAAGGTTGCGCAAAATTCGTCCATTCATTTCTTACTAATGGGCTAATCGGGAGGCGAGCGTGGCTTATCGGATAAGCTGAGGCTTAGTAATACGAGGTAAAATGTCACTCGAGTTCGAACCCAACTTGCCGAAAAAAATTCAACCAAAGTCGAACGTCTCTGCTGGAGCAAAAGGGAGTACACATCCCTCCAATTCCAGGCACTTAGGGCCTGAGGGATGGACATAGGAATTCAGGGGTAAAACATCACCCGAATTCGAACCATTCCTAGAACGGGGGAGCACAATAGATCTGATCTAGAAGGTCGCAGTGCAAAGAGAAGCCCCAGAACAACTAATCAATCAATCAATCAATGGGCTAATCATTAAATCAGCAGCCAATGCTTTCACGTTCAAGATTTTGATGAACTATCTGCAGCTCTGAATCAGCAGAGCTCAATTTCTTGAAAACCCACTGGTAAATAGATGAATTTCCAATCAACATTGCCCTAAACAACCAATGTTGTGAGCGTGCGGTGCAATCAAAGATATGGAAGAAATCTACTAAGACTCCTCCCTCAACAAGGACAACCCCCACTGAGATACATCCTCAGCAATGACCTTATCTAGAATATTTGACTTCCTTGTGTCTTTAATGCTCTATATAAGTGAGTCTAAAGCTTGTGTTCAATTTTGTATCTATTTAGAGTGACTTCAAAAAATTGGCAAAAAATCTGATATATAAAATTTTCAAATCATTTTGTGCGTGACGTTTTTTTATCAAATCACCTTGAAAGTATGATTTTAATCAATCTTTAGTAAAAGTTCATCATGTAATGATACAGGGATACGAGGTTGTAAAAAAGTCATACCCCTAATCTACATAATCCATAGAATATCATTAAGATATTTAAAAAAGGCATTTTTAACATGCTTACCCCATATGGCCTTTTCCAATTATTGAAACGTTTCGGCTTTATTGAAATAAAGCCATCCTCACATGGGCGTCCGCAGGGGGGCAACCAGGCACTTGCCCCCCCCCCCCCCCCTGGAAAATTAAAATGATACCAAAAAATGTATAAAACAAAAAAAAAAAAATATAAAAAAACCTTTCACAGTATACATCCACCTTGCCGCGGTGAGAAAGCTTTAAATACTAAGAGATGTATAACATTATTAATATCAAAATACGTTTTTTTTAACTTATCTGGAAGTGACTTGCCCCCCCTGCAAAAAATCCTGCGGACGCCCTTGCATCCTCACTCAATTAAGATGCGCGTCTCCAGATGCTGATCTCGAGAGGTTACGGCCACAATTTTGAAGCTATCGACCTCAAATTTTTTTTTAAATTAAAGCTATTTAAAATATCTACAACTTATAGAAGCCCTTTTTTTGATTTTCGAAAAAAAAAATTTGTTTTCTTAACCTTAAAAGCTGGAAACGTGCATTCTTCAAAGCTATGGGGTGCAGAGCACTCAATTTCCAGACTGACCATTGCTAGAGGTTGTTGAGTCATCATTTAGAATAATACGAATAAGGCCCTGCATTACTGTATTCTGGAGCCATTTTAATTCACATTTAAAACCTTCAAATGATTCTTAAAATCAATATATATACAGAGTATAGGGTTAAACTATTATCATAGTATTGTCCTTTTTATGATTGTAAATTTTTTATTTTCAGTTTGATCTTAAACTTCTAAATAAACATTCATGTCGTCTTTCACCCCCTAAGCTTCAAGAATTAAACAATTTAGAATTAAAAAGGAAATTAAAAGAAGAAAAACTTTTAGATGAATTAATTGAAGAACTTAAAATAATTGTTTACCAAAAATTTAAAGACAAGTAGGTCTAGTAATTTGTTAAAATAAAAGATTTCTCAATTTTTATTCAACTAAATATTATAATTTGTATTTCAGAATTGATTCTGGTGAAATTATTTTCGATCCGGATCATACAAAAAAAGTACTTAAATGGAGTCAAGATAGAATTAATTCTTTGCATGATTTACTGGACACAAAACTTCATTTTATTTGGACTAGACCAAAAGATTTAAACTTTAATGAAATTCAAATAGACGAACAAATTTCTGGTATTTATAAAAAGTTATTCCTTGTTTTAATAATTATTTAATCATCTTCAATTTTATTTATTTTAGATAAATTTTTTGATCATTTATATGAACACATAGAAAATGTAAATAATGAAAAATTCACTAAAGAATATTTTGTAGAATTTTTAAAGGATTTCTCAAAAAAAAATAAAATAAAATATAATCTTTTGATGAAATTTTTAAGATATTCTTTAAGCGGATTAAAGGTATAAAAAAAATACATTTTTCATTTAAAAAATCTATATAATTTATTAAAAAAATTTTTTTACAGGAGGGACCAGGTGTTGGTGAAATGATCCAAATTTTAGGAAAAGATTGTACACTCTCGAGATTATCAATTGCCAAAGCATTTTTAAAGCAAAATAAATTGATAAAGTAAAATTAATATTTTTTTTTTTCTTATGTTTTTTTATAAAATTAAAAATAAAATTCTTATCCTTATTATTATAATAATAATACTTTTTAGAAGCATAAATATATTTTGTGCTTTGTTAATTGCACAGGTCGACAATGAATTTGCTGTTTAAAAATTGATTTCTTTTTAAAAATTATCTTTTACACAATCACATCAAAGAATTCTCATAAAAATGTCAAAAAATGTTGACTTTATTTTAGAAACATCGGGGCCGGATTTTAATGATCATTGGAGATGCTAAAGCTAAGAGTCCACAACCGCTTAGAGGGGGGGGGGGGGGGTATTTTTATTGATTATAAAAATTGCATTCATGGAATTCTCAGCTATTTTGCCATATTGGATGGGAGAAAGTAACGATTTGCAAAACATCTGTTGATTGTACTAATGATTCCATATCACTGGGGTCGAAATATTTACAAATAAACGGATAATACGCTAAAGTATATATTTTTTGGCCGACGGTCTTTCTAATTAAATTGATCATAAGACTTTGGATAACCGTTATTTTTATAATATATATATTTGGGGTCCAGACATTCTTATTTAAACCATTTGGTATCCAAATGGCTTAAATAAAATCATTGGACTGCCTGGGATCCGAACCCGAGACTCTTGGTATTGAAGGTGCGGCGCTACCAACTATACCAAGCCCGAGGGCTCGCCTTTTCATAATTATGAAAAAAAAATGATTACTACGTATTCTAATCCAGTGCCTGCCCCTTAAGCATTTGTTTACATTCACAGAATACATCAATGCAAAAAATACATAAATATTTCTCTATACATTTCCTATGGGAGAAATCGTAACTTTAGGATTTAATAACTCAAAAATAGGAATTTCGGGACCCGAATATTTTTCCTGGATTCCATAACGTCCTCTATAAGAGTTCGTTTTAAAATTTCAACGGGAAGTTGGTCAAACAGAGCGTGACAGACGGACACTCCGCTATTATATAAATAGATAAATTAAGTAGCACAGGAAGTAAAAAATTTTTTTGCCTCCCCTAATCAAAAACTGAAATGACGCCACTGTATGGACAGAGAGTGAGTCTCTCTGTCCATAGTAGAGTTTGGACCTAGGAGGAAACCTAAACCGGTTAACCGGGTTTTTGACTATATTTCAAAAACCGAGTTTTCCCCGAAAAACCGAATTCGGTTTTTTTTTTCATTTTTATTTTATTTTTTTATTTTTTCTTCAGTAATACTTGTATTCAAATTATAAAATAGCCCGTGATCCGTGGCACACATAGAAGACATTAGCTTCTAACGCCTGGGGTTTCGGGTTCGCTTCCAGTCGCAAGCGAGAAAAATTTATTTCATTTGAATTGGCTATCAAATTTGAAATAAATAGGGATGGGGTCTAAATGGCCTTAGATGCCGAAAAGACCTTAAACAAATAAAAAATGAAAAAAATTATAAATTTATATTTTTTTATTCCCCCTTTTTTCCTATAGTACAGTGAAGGTCAATAATAAGTGCCACCCATGCGTTTTCTACATGTGATTATTTCATTGTTTTTATAAAAAAAAATGAGAATCTTCATTGGAAATTTTCTAGGTTTGAACCATGAAAGTTTCCATTAAAAAATATATATATTTTTTTAAAAACAATGAAATAATCACATGTAGAAAAGGCATGGGTGGGACTTAATATTGTCCCTCACTGTACATATACTCTACCAGTTTGCTCATTGGATTTATTAAATCAATAATGCCTTTTGCCCACTGAAGGATTAATTTGGCCCTGAGGATGGTCCTATATAAGACCGAAACGTCGGCACATTAATTAATAAATATAAATTGAAAAAACTACTAGCTGCTTGCTCATTGGAGAAATCCACAAACCCTTAAACAAATGTCTATTTTATTTTTTATTTATTTTCTTTTAAGGTCAGTTAGTTCCAATCCTTATTCATTTCAAAAGAAATACATTTTTGTCCCTTGAGACCCAACCCTTAGAACAAGAGGGGGAATACTCTACCCCTGTGCTACAGCCCAGGAGTTCATTGTGTATTTAACAACTATGACAGCTTTATTTCTAAACAAACCTATCTATAATCATAAATTACCGGAAATCAAGTTTTCAAAAATGTCTTGGTAAAAGATTCTTTGTAGACCTATGTTATTAAATAAAAGCAAGATGAAAAAATACATTTAAGAACTTTTCTGCATAAAATGATGATGAGATTCATGGATATTTTTTTCTTGTCTTGATTTAAATTGAAAATTATAAGCTTCATTATAAATTTCAGATTTTTCATTGTAGTAATCTTTTCTAAATTCTTGAATTGTTTCTGACGGATGTGGCTCTGAATTCAGCATTCCTAAAAAATTATATAATCAATAATACAATTCTTTATTGAATAATTGAAAAAAAAAAAAATGAAATTAAAAGGAACATTAAAAAAAACTTTTTTCTAACTTTCTCGCCGTCATCTTACCTCAACTAAGGGATATAAAAGAAATAATAGAAAAAAATAAAATAAAATAATCTCACTAAATCTCTTTCTGAAAAAATTAAAATTCACATCTGGCTGCTCACCTACATGAGAATTGCCCTTAGAAGAAGGATCGCGAAGCTTGCCTGAAAAATGTTTTTATAACTAATTTTTGTTTGCACAAAAAGGATAATAAAAGAAAAAAAATAAAAACAAAATTAAATAAAGAAAAAAATACTACATTCATTAAAAGCAAATTATAAAAAATAATAATAAATTAATAAAAAAAAAAAGAAAAGCAAAGATGTCGCTCAAACGGATGACTTGGTGCCAAGCCTGATCAAAATAAGATCATCTTCTGGACCGACCTTGGGCCCTAAATTTTGTCAGCTGCTGATACACTTGCTTCATCCTTTCAATATTTATTCTGGATGCCACTGCGTGATTCACGATTGGTAGAGAATATTCTCGGCCGATTATACATCTCGCAGCCCTTTGTACAGCTTCAGGTGCATTCCAAGGTTCATGGATATATTTCGTAGGAAAATTTTTTAAAACAGGAAGATATTTTCTAAAATAATAATAATTTTATTTTATAATTTGTTTTTCTATTATTTTTAAAGTTTTTATTTTTTTTTTTATAAAAACCTTATATAATCTCCATTTGGATCAGCTTTGCGACCAAAACGAACCGGACAATAACAATGAAAAAATTGTTGAAAGAAAGATGAACACGAAAGCCACATCCAAGTACCAGCGTTAACGGACCAATCAGCGTCAAGTAAAAGTTCATCAAAAACCTTTAAATAGGATAATAGTTGTTTAATCAATAATAGCATCTACTCTATATATATATATATATGCGAAGACAAGTTTTTCGGGTTAAGTCGCGTGGGGTGCTGAGATTTACTCGACGTTTCGGCTCTCCTTTTGGAGCCATTTTCAAGAGAGAAGGAAGTTAGGAGGTAATGGTGGAGGGGGTTGTTTACGGGGTCGCAGTCTTCCTGGTCCCCAGGTCATTACCTCCTAACTTCCTTCTCTTGAAAATGGCTCCAAAAGGAGAGCCGAAACGTCGAGTAAATCTCAGCACCCCACCGACTTAACCCGAGAAAACTTGTCTTCGCATACATCCGGTCGCGGAAACCTTCAAGAACATTTATATATATATATATATATATATATAAATATATAAATCTGATGTGACTGGTCGCACAGCACACAACTTTCTCAATCCTTTGGCAAGAGAAAGTTATGTTCTGACCTTGTCACACCAGATTTTTTGTTTCGACATATATTTATATAGTTTCCGACAGTACGGTACATTCGAATTTCAAGATGTAAAATTTATAATTATGGGAAAATATTTATATTTTGTTACCATGGGAACCATTTCTCCTATCTTTCCTATGGAGTACAAGAGTAAAGTGGTCTTCAAAATAATTCAATAGCAAAATGAAAATATACATTTTAAAGGGCATCTAAAAAATAATTGATTTTTGAATTTTAAACAAAATAGTTGGAGCGAATTTTGAGAAAATCGAAAAAAACTGAACAAGTGCATCAGTAAAGTACTAGTACTTTTTGGCCGGTTTTGTCCAAAAGCTTTGTGTTGCGTGCCAGGGGGGTGCCTAACTTAAATATAAAATTTCAACCTCCTAGCTCTTTTCGTTCATGAGATATTTTGTTCACAGACAGACCATGTTTCTAAAACCACTTATTTGGATTCAGGGGACCTCAAAACGTGTATATTCATCAAAATCTTGACATTGAATTTTTGATATGAATCCAATACTTTCTCTATTTATTAACATATGTAGTGACGTGGGACGTGACGTCAACCTTCGTTTCTATATACCTTTTTATAAAAACATAATATAAATATTGTTATTATTATTATTGTATTAAAAAAGAATCAGTTGATTTGTTTTGTCTCGTTTAAAATAAATTTGGAATTATTTTGAATATTTATTTCATCACTTAATTGGTGACCCCGACGTTCGGAATGGCTGAACAAGCAGGCAACAATAGTGCATTGCAGGAAGCTCAAGAAATCGCTCGAGTGAGTGTTAAAATTCCTCCTTTTTGGAAGCTTAACGTCCGGCTATGGTTTAAGCAAGTGGAGTCACAGTTCATAGCCTCTGGTATTACCAGAGATGATACCAAATACCATACAGTGGTGGCTGCAGTTGAAAGTGACGTTTTAAATCAAATTAGTGACCTAATTTTAAATCCGCCTGTGCAAAATATGTATGATACTCTTAAAAGAAGGTTAGAAAACGCAACTAGATCGGGAAGACGCGTCAGGTTTCCGGATCGTTTTCACTGAAGGGGGAGTGATGTAGTGACGTGGGACGTGACGTCAACCTTCGTTTCTATATACCTTTAAGAAAACCTAAAAGATCTATTTGTAATTCAGCCATTCGAGGAATAAATCTACGATAAAAATTTACAAGACCTAAAAAACGACGTAAATCATTAATAGTTTTAGGTTTTTTATATTCAAGAATTGCTGATATTTTTTCAGTAAGCGGCTCTACTCCCGAAGATGACACTTTAAAACCTAAAAACTTAACTGAATCCCTTCCAAATTCACATTTAGCTATATTGATGGAAATTCCTGCTTCTTTGAATCTTTCAAAAAGCTGGGTAAGATGAGCTATATGCTCGGCAGGGTTAGAAGATGCAACTAACACATCATCTAAGTATGGGAAACAAAAGTCAAGATCTTTTAAAACAGAATGCATAAAACGTTGAAACGTCTGAGCGGCATTGCATAAACCAAATGTCATAACGGGAAATTCAAAAAGGCCAAAAGGCGTGATGATCGCTGTCTTTTTAATATCTTCTGGACTAACTGGTATTTGGTGATAAGCCCTTACCAAATCAATAACGGAAAAAATATTTTTCCCATGGAGACTGCTGCTGAAATCGTTTATATGTGGAATGGGATACCTATCTGGGATAGTAATTGAGTTCAACCTACGATAATCGCCGCAGGGACGCCACTCACCATTCTTTTTGCGGACCATATGCAATGGACTAGCCCATTCACTATTCGAGGGGCGACAAATACCCTGCTCCATCATATACTGAAATTCCTTTTTAGCAATTTCTAATTTTTCAGGGGTCAAACGACGAGCTCTAGCAAACACAGGGGAACCTTTCGTTGTAATGTGATGTCTGACATCATGCTTAATTTTTGATTTAGAAAGATTTAGTGGTAAAGTGATTTCCTTGAAGCGCTGGAGGAGATCTGCATATGCAGAATCTTTTGAAACTGTTGTTAAACTAAAAGAGGGACCAAAGGAGGTATACGTTTTAGCTGCTAAGTTAGTCTGACTATCCAACAAACGCGAGTTTTTTAAATCAACGGATAAACCGAAATGACTTAAAAAATCGGCTCCAATAATTGCTTTAGCCACTTTGGCAATAATAAAATTCCATTTAAATACTTTCCTAAGTCCTAAATCTAATTGAATTAGTTTCTCCCCAAAAGTTGGTATTTGAGTGCCGTTCGCCGCAAACAATTGATAATCAGACCGAGCAAAACTACGATTTGGCCCAACCCAGGGAACAACTGACAAATCTGCACCTGTATCTATCAAAAATGAAATACCTGAAGACTTATCTTTAACAAAGAGGCGGCGAGAACAATCAGCTCGATCGGTTGCCGCTTCTACCGATCGAGTCAATAGTTTTCCTTGCGTGCGGAATAATCACATGGCTCTTCGCATTTACTAGCTCTTGGACCAAAGCGTTGATGGTACCAACAAAGATGTCTTCTCCCCCTGGACTTTGATCTTGATCTTTGAAATGATGTTTGTCTATTTCGCTTTCTAGTGAACTCTTCTATTTCTTCAGAAATATGTTTTTGCGCGAGTTGAGTATCTTCAACCAATTTGGTAAGTGTCATTATTTTTTCTTCTAAACCAATGGACATTGACTTATCATTTGATTTTTCAGCCACTTCATTTAATTCTTTCCTGGTAAATTCACCAATTTTGTCAGCCATTTCTGCAAGTTTTTGCAAATTTTCACCACTTACAGAGAGAACAGCTTGAGTTTGCGTTGGAAGTTGCTGAAGCCATAATGATTTCAAGAGATCTTCATGTAACTTGCCCTGGCTCAAATTCTTCATTTCCATTAACAGTTGTGATGGCCTTTTATCACCCAGCTCCATTGAAGTCAAAAGTTTTCTAAACTGATTTTCTTCGGATTCTGCGAATGCGTTTTCTAACCTTCTTTTAAGAGTATCATACATATTTTGCACAGGCGGATTTAAAATTAGGTCACTAATTTGATTTAAAACGTCACTTTCAACTGCAGCCACCACTGTATGGTATTTGGTATCATCTCTGGTAATACCAGAGGCTATGAACTGTGACTCCACTTGCTTAAACCATAGCCGGACGTTAAGCTTCCAAAAAGGAGGAATTTTAACACTCACTCGAGCGATTTCTTGAGCTTCCTGCAATGCACTATTGTTGCCTGCTTGCTCAGCCATTCCGAACGTCGGGGTCACCAATTAAGTGATGAAATAAATATTCAAAATAATTCGTCAAAATAATTCCAAATTTATTTTAAACGAGACAAAACAAATCAACTGATTCTTTTTTAATACAATAATAATAATAACAATATTTATATTATGTTTTTATAAAAAAGGTATATAGAAACGAAGGTTGACGTCACGTCCTACGTCACTACATATGTTAATATATATAGAGAGAGAAAGTATTGGATTCATGTCAAAAATTCGATGTCGAGATTTTGATGGATCTTCACGTTTTGAGGTCCCCTGAATCCAAAAAAGTGGTTTTCGCGACATGGTCTGTCTGTGTGTCTGTGTGTGTGTCTGTGAACAAAATATCTCAAGAACGAAAAGAGCTAGGAAGTTGAAATTTTATATTTAAGTTAGGCACCCCCCATGGGACGTGACACGAAGCTTTTGAACAAAATCGACCAAAAAGTACTAGCACTTTACTGATTCACTTTTTCAGTTTTTTTCGATTTTCTCAAAATTTGCTCCAACGATTTTTTTTTAAATTCAAAAATCAATTATTTTTTAGATTCTCTATAAAATGTATATTCTCGTTTTGTGATTGAAATCTTCTGAAGACCACTTTACTCTTGTACTCCATAGAAAAGATAGGAGAAATGGTTGCCATGGTATCAAAATATAAATATTTTCCCATACTTATAAATTTTACATCTTGAATTCAATTGTACCCTACTGTCGGAAACTAAATACATGTCGACACAAAAAATCTGGTGTGACAAGCACAGTACACAACTTTCGATTACCGAAGGTAAGAGAAAGTTGTGTGCTGTGCGCCAGTCACACCAGTCACACCAGATTTTTCTAAACATTTAGCCGTTTGCGGCGCGTCTAAATGACCTCCGATTCGGCTGAAACATCCAATTTATATGTATTATAACTATCTGCATATTTTTAAAGGGTTTCGCTTTAAAAAAAAAACAGGTAATATAAAATTAGAGCCGCTTTAGAGAACATTTTCAATTAAAATTTTGTTTTCTCTATAGCTCTAAAATCTGACGTGATGGGGCAAAAGTGATGGCATTTTTGGAATCAGCGCTACCCAAATACCCAGAAATAGCTTCAAATTCTCAGCCAACAAAAAAAAAAGGTCTTTTTTGTTGCCCTGTATAATATAGGCTAACCAACTACCGGATATATAAAATTTTGACTTCCTCCCTTGGATAATCCCGGGAGGGGGGGTGTCCTTTGCTCCACCCATGTCCCCCCCACGTCCAACGCCTATGACCTATTCAGATTTTCAGCTTAACTGTGATCGGTTAATATTTTATGCAATTCTTTTGCACTCAACATATGCTTTGTAGTGCATTTTTGCATCAGATAGCTTTACATATGAATTTTTATCTCCTAATCCCAATGTGGTCCCAAAATGAAATTTTAATATGTTGTTTATCATAAAATGAGGAAGCATATATATTTTTTTCATCAATTTTGGAGGTGACATGTTTTGAGATATTCAAGGTCAAAGGTTAAAGTCAATGACCTTAATTATTTTCATTGTTGGAATGTGATCATGTTGTACATCATTTTAAAGCTTGTTTCAAGACCTTTCCAAAAATACTTGTTTCATAGTTCTATCTTTATTAGAACAGAAGTTACAGCCGTTTTTGTCTGCAAAGATTTTGAAATTTTCCGAAATTTTTCAAATTTTTGGGGGCCATAACTTTTGTTCTACTTGTGCTACAATTCTGCAATTTGGCATTTTTCATTCTCTCATCATGTACAATGAATACACCAAATTTCATCAAAATCGGAGATGGTCGGGTTGAAAATGGTACTTTTCTGTGTTGATTTGAAATGAAATGACTCATAT
>JAKCPI010011132.1:0-33272 GCA_023213315.1 Euborellia annulipes | reverse complement strand
TCTCTCCTGATTATTGGCCGAACACATTGGTATTTATATCATTTGGTTACCAAAATGATTTAAATAAATATATCTATCGGAAGGCTACCCTGGGATCCGAACTCACGTTCCCTTGGCTTTAACATTATCAATATTGACATTTTTCATCACCTCTCGGTCACAGTAGACATTTTTTTCTAATATTAATAATTACCTTCTGACTCAATCTTTCGGCGTATAAAGCGTATAGAAAAAATTCAAAAGATAATAAAATTATTGATAATATTATTGATAACAATTGAGGATCCGATTTTTCTATCTAAAAAAAAAAAACAATTAGGTATTAAATTCTTCTGCATTTGGAAAATTAAGGAAAATTATTAATCTACTTACACAAGTCGCCTGGAACGAAAACGTACAGATTGTGCAGACGGCACGAGAGCTGGCAAAAAACAAAACCAAGTCTGTCAGCTCGTTGAAGTCTTTGAAGAGCCTGCAGCAAAAAGAAATCACCATTAAGCGCGAAATGATTTTAATAAAAACGATCCCTCTTACCTGATGATATTTTGATGATGTTGCACGCAGACGGCGAATTTCTTAAAGCAATCCAACTCCTCTGAAATTGTAAAACGCAATTGTATAGCTGTGTTATATTAATAGAGGGTAGCATCAAATGAGAATGCAGCTATAATTTTTTCTTTATTAATTGATTTGCACAGCTGACCTTTCGGTTTCTTGTTTGAACCATCTTCAGGGCTGGCAAAAAGTTTTTATGAGTGGATTTTATCATTACAATAAAAAATAAAACTAATTTAACAATCTATCTTAAAAGATACAGATTTGAGGTTTGAGGGGCTTATTGTTGACATGCAGAGTTATAATGAACCACTTGGATAGGCGCACTTCCCCCTATATATCAGATCAGGCATACAATCCTCTAAAAGTTTATTTAATTGAATGGAAGAAAAAAGTTTTGAATGAATAAATTTATAACATTAAATGGACGTTGTTATGCATAAAGGAACCAAGCGCCATTATGATCGAAATTGAGATAAGACCTCCATCTTATAGGGAAAAAGAAGATCTACCTCTTTATTTAAATCACAACATTATTACTCTGTCCACTTTTTTGTATAAAACAAGAAAAAAAGTCATTGTCATTTGTTTGGTTTACAAGTGTGCAAACAGTATGCTCCCTGTCTCATCATTTGGTTAAAGGCGCTTGGTTCCTTCACGCATAACATCTTCCAAATATTGTTTTGTTTAATTTTTTAAATATTGTATTTTTTTATCTTATTGTATATTGTATTTAATATGAATGCTGTAAAACAAAATCTAGTTAACTTCAAAAGGTTGGGAAAAACTCTGTTTGAGACATTTTATTAAAAAAACAACTGTTTTAAACTTGTGAAGCTAAATAATTTTTAAAAGGCCCCTTCCTTTAAAAAAACTGAAAAAATTAAAATAAGCCTATAACAAGAGGGCAGACATCAGTGGCATCGTCTCACTCACCAAAATTAATCTGTTTGATTTGATAATGCAAAATTTCTATTTGGCCGGTGATTAAAAGAAGAAAGGTCACGATGAAAGCATCGAAAAATGCCATTATGGTGCAGTTGACGAAGCAGCAGATCCAATGCACGTAGTAAAAGAGGAAGAAAAGAGTTGGCACCGAGGGCATATCGTAGAAGTACATTTTACCTAAGGGCAATGATAACTGCAAGGAAAAATTAAATTATTAAAGCTATTATTAACTTATTATAAACAATACATGATTAATGCTTCTGATCTGTGACACAGAGGTAAAGAATAACTTCTCACGTCCCGTCTCAAGCCACAAAAATCTATTCTATTGACTATCAATGCCATCCATGGGGGTTGCTATAAGTAAAAAGTCTTAATTTTAGTTTGTTTTGGAATATTAAATTTACAATTTTCCCTTGAATGATAACAACTATGCATTTGTCTACTAAATTTACAAATTTATGAGTTCAAATATTTTTTAAAAGAAAAAACTTCAAAATTACAATTTTCTTCGAAAATTAGGAGTATGTATTGTAATTTTACAAACATTGTATAGTAATTTTAATTGTGTTGTAATTTCAGAAAGTAGTTTCGGATTAGCTAATAGAACCATGTCATTTTAGTAGTTAGTAGTTAGTAGCTTAAAAAGGTATGGTCTTGTTAACAAAGTAAGTCGAGATGGTAAAGACATCGTACAAGTTCATATATGAAGGGAAGAAAACGAGTTCAAATCCCTGGGGGGACAAGTTTTTTCTCGCTCGTGCCAAATTGCTTTCTAAAATTATAATTTTCATTTTGCAAAGACTTATTAAATTTCGAATGTTTTGACGTGACAACGTCTTACAAATCATGTTAGAGGGGCATGCACGAAAAAGTTTATCAGCTTGAATAACTCCTCTGTCTTAAGAGGTATAATTATGGGGAATATACGGTTAGAAAGAATGAGTTTTCAGCTAAAGATTTCATCATTTATTTTTTTCCTATGATTTTATTTTACCGCGCTGCGGTAAATTCTAATTTGAAATTTTAAACCCCTGTAGATTCCGAACGGCTAATCAGATCTGATTAAATGAGATGTCATTTGGTGCAGAAAGATAACCTCTAATAGAATAAATAAAAAAATCCCGAGTAATTAACTCCAAAATTGGTTTTTTTCTCGAAAAACCTCATTTTTTAGGCAAAAAAATATCGAAAAATAGCCCTACTTGTGCATCGCATAGCGACTTGACCATAAAAGCTATATTAAATCTAAATATAGTTTTAGAAAGAGTGGTTCAATACCCCGGGGTGTTTTTTTCTTTTTTTTTGATATGAGGTCATTTTACCGCATGAGAGCACTCGGCGGGATTTCGTTTTTCGAAAATTTAAATCCCTGTAGATTCCGAACGACTAATCAGATCTGATTAAATGAGATGTCATTTGGTGCAGAAAGATAACCTCTAATAGAATAAATAAAAAAATCCCGAGTAATTAACTCCAAAATTAGTTTTTTTCTCGAAAAACCTCACTTTTTAAGCATAAGTCGCTCTTAATGGATAAAAAAAAGCCACACCTGTCATATATTGTTTCAATGAAAATGTTTGAACATGTTTATTTATGAAAACAAATTACTAGTAAAAAAAAAAAATAAAAACAATACTTTCTCTCTTTATATTTCAATATAGGTAAGAGAAAAAAAAAATTTTTGAAATCAAGCAAAAAGACGTTGTCACGTTAAAAAGCCACCGGCTGTGTAGAAGACACAGCCAACACCTAATTTTTGTTTATGTAATTTGCTTCCTATTCAAAGATTGTAAAATCACCAAAATTTTTTTTTTATAGTGTATAAATGCTTGTGTAAAGTCAGCAGTCGGCACCCTTGGGAAATCGCTTTAATTTCGTGACATTTCTCCCTCGCCGTTATGGAGAGTTGGTTTTTGTTCCACGATGGACCTTCTCAAAACTCATAGCTCTTTTTGCTGTTTTGTTTTGGAGGAAAAACAACTCTGAGGACTTCCACTTCCTCCTTATCTACATGTGGCCGGATTTTCTGTTACCCAATCACAAACTGGCCATGGAAGGAAGAAGTCGAAACAATTCGACATTTTAAAATCTTTGCTAGCATTTTGATGAGTAATGGAAAAATAAATTATTTGACACAATTACTGATTGTTTTTTTTTTCTAATTAAAAAAAAAACTTGTTTTTGCCACATACAATTAAAATATAGAGAACTAATTCTACGAGTTGTTGAGAGCTTCTCGAGAATACTTGTCAGCAGGTGGGATGCTGGTTGAATCAGGATAGGTGAGAAGAAGAAGAAAATTCGCAGCTAGTTATATTTCATTATTTTATATTCCCATTATGTTGACGTTTTGGTCCCGGTCGGGACCATCCTCAGACCAATTGGGTGTTAAATATGTATAAATTATATATATTTAACACCCATTTGTTCTGAGGATAGTCCCGACCGGGACCTAAACGTCAACATAATGGGAATATAAAATAATGGAAAATAACTAGCTGCGAATTTTTTTCTTCTTCTCACCTATCCTGATTGAACTACCAGCTATAAGCCCTACGTATCTGCTGGTTGAATATTTAAAAAGACATAATATTGGTTGTTTGGCTTTTATTTGAGGAAAACTCAATTCTGGCCGACAATTTTCATTCAACCAACATCCCACCTGCTAAGTAATCTCGAAAAGCTCATTTAATTTTCTTTTCTGGTTTTCGGTTTTGAATAACTAATTCTACCTCCATTTCGGTTCCTTCTTTGTTCATGAAACCTTTTAAAGAATCCTTTATTATTGAATTGCTGATATATTGAAAGGCGTTGATCATGAAGAGTCTGAAAATAAAAATATAGAACAGAGATATTGCTAAAGAGACATTTTACTTTTTCTTATATATTTGTTAATAGAGAAAGTGAAAAATTTGATTTTGAGAATTATTTGGAAATACACATTTTGAATTCAATAGTCCTCTCAAAATGAACTCACGTGATAATTATAGCTGAGAATCGGAACGCTTTGCTATAATAAGGCTCAATGAGATCCAAAGAGATTTTTTCATTCTCCATATGCGTCTGAATATTTTTCAAAATATTGAAATACTTGCTGATCACCTGAAAGAAAATAAAAGTTGCTCTATTAGATATAGAATTATGAAAATTAATAAAAATAATAATTATTACCTTGAATAAAGTTTTTCTATTAAAATAAAGAGAGAAATAAGAAGCGAGATTGAAAAAAAAAAATTGCATTAAAACATATCATCTAAAAACAAGAGAGGAAAATTATTATAAATCTGATATTATTTTGACTTCAGTCTTTCAACCTTTTGACTATTTATTATTTGTTATGTTCGAAATAGTGGCTGTGAGATGTAGGCCTATAGATGGATAAATGTGGGCAGGAGCAGCCAATAAATAGACTCTGCATGCAGACTCAATCACCGGAGACGTTTCGGTTCCTTTTATTTAAGAACCATCTTCAGTCCTTACTAAAAATATACATTTAACATTAACAGTGTATATATAAAAATTGATTGTACAAAATTAATAATAAAATTATTAAAATATTTTGTAAAATAAAATAAATCTTGGTCTTACGATTGAAATAAAATTGCACAGAGTTTTTTTTTTTTTTTTTTTTTTTTTTTTTTTTTTTTTTTTTTTTTAAGATTCACACTTTTTTCTCATTTACACTCACATTCACACACACATTCACCCAGTCTTCTCGGCAACTTAGGCCATTTAAGACTTTAAACGATATCCGTTAATGAGTATTATACATATTGGGGTCCAGGCATTTTTATTCAAGTCATTTGGTATCCAAATGCCTTAAATAAAATTATCGGACTGCCTGGGGTCCGAACCCGCGACGTTCGGTATAGAAGGTAGACACGCTACCAACTACTCCAAGCCCCGTGGGCTGCACAGAGTTAGTCAGTGTTATAGGCATATACATTGTTGTTTCGTCATAAGAATGGTACAGATGTATATTTTGGGTCAAAAATGTTTTACGATGGTTACACTGGTGAGTATCATATATCAATGAATTCTTTCAAGTGAATTTTATAATTTAATATTGAAAAATTTTTTCTGACCGGGAGTGACCTCGGATTTTATTTATTAATATACATTAAGTATAGTATTATTTTTTTTATAAATAATAAAAGTAGATAGAGGAACATTTATCTTTTAATATAAACCTATACAAATTTTAAATAAAAATTAATTTAGACCTTTCGGTATTCGTCATAATTTGACGTTTCGGTGGATCATCACTCAATTACTGGAGGAAAATGGCATCGTAAACTCTACTCAGGTTTTCACTATCTCTTTGAAAATTGATAGAACTGTCCCAAAAAAAATAATAAAACCACTGCCCTTGCAGCCCATTGTTCCGATCTCGGTCATAAATTTGATTTAGATAACGTGAAGATCTTGGCTATGGAAAACAACACTAATAAAAGATTAATTCTCGAAAAGTGTTACATTAGGGCGTTTGGTGACAGTTCTATCAATTTTCAAAGAGATAGTGAAAACCTGAGTAGAGTTTACGATGCCATTTTCCTCCAGTAATTGAGTGATGATCCACCGAAACGTCAAATTATGACGAATACCGAAAGGTCTAAATTAATTTTTATTTAAAATTTGTATAGGTTTATATTAAAAGATAAATGTTCCTCTATCTACTTTTATTATTTATAAAAAAAATAATACTATACTTAATGTATATTAATAAATAAAATCCGAGGTCACTCCCGGTCAGAAAAAATTTTTCAATATTAAATTATAAAATTCACTTGAAAGAATTCATTGATATATGATACTCACCAGTGTAACCATCGTAAAACATTTTTGACCCAAAATATACATCTGTACCATTCTTATGACGAAACAACAATGTATATGCCTATAACACTGACTAACTCTGTGCAATTTTATTTCAATCGTAAGACCAAGATTTATTTTATTTTACAAAATATTTTAATAATTTTATTATTAATTTTGTACAATCAATTTTTATATATACACTGTTAATGTTAAATGTATATTTTTAGTAAGGACTGAAGATGGTTCTTAAATAAAAGGAACCGAAACGTCTCCGGTGATTGAGTCTGCATGCAGAGTCTATTTATTGGCTGCTCCTGCCCACATTTATCCATCTATTTATTGTTTGGACCGTTTATTTTGAAAGTGGTGTAAGTCCATTTTCTATTGTTTCGAGATAATGAAAGGAATACATATCTGTTTATTAAAAAATCTATTTACCGACCAATTTTCAATTGTACAAAACATGGAAATTTTTTAAGAAATTTATCACTAGTTTATACATAGAAAATTTACATTAATTTAAGCATAAATTTTGTGATATCTCATTTTTTTTTAAAAAATTGACTTACACCACTTTCAAAATAAACGGTCCATTTATTCATTTTCATAATTTTTGTTCCCTAACCAAATTGATTATAGAGCGGGCGCTGGAGGTAGTTGAGTATGCAAAATTTGAGGACCGAATTCTGACAATGGATTTGGGCTAAGAATAGCTCCCAGAATAAGGATCCGGATCTTGCCGGGCCAATTTTTGGTCCAATTTTTTTTTTACCCCCACCCCCCCATAGGAAATCAATGGAGTGCATGCTAAGATGATGTGAAGATTTGCAATTATGGTCAAATTCGAGTACTTAAAACCTCAAACAATGAAAAAACTGTCTTGTCAGCAACTGAGGGGATCCTCTAGAGTCCCCTGAGAAGTACTATCTTGCCACCAGTTGTGGTGGTCCCCTCTAACCCCTTCACCTCTTTTCTCTCTCTTTGTTATAAATTTAAATATACGGCTTTAACGCCATGCCAAATTGTGGGGACCGGCAATTATGTTCATAATCCACTAGCTGGTATCCCAATCAATGAAAAATACTATCTTGCCGCCAACTGCGGTGGTCCCCTTTAACCCCTTCACGTCTTTTATCTCTCTCTGTTATAAATTTAAATCTACGGCCTTAACATCATGCCAAATTGTGGGGACCGGCAATTATGCTCATAATCCACTACCTGGTGCTCCAATCAATGAAAAATACTATCTTGCCACCAGTTGTGGTGGTCCCCTCTAACCTCCTTCACCTCTTTTCTCTCTCTTTGTTATAAATTTAAATATACGGCTTTAACACCATGCCAAATTGTGGGGACCGGCAATTATGCTCATAATCCACTAGCTGGTATCCCAATCAATGAAAAATACTATCTTGCCGCCAACTGCGGTGGTCCCCTTTAACCCCTTCACCTCTTTTCTCTCTCTTTATTATACATTTAGATGTACTGTCTTAAAACCATGCCAAATTGTGGGGACCGGCAATTATGCTCATAATCTACTACCTGGTGTATTTATAATAAAGGGAGATAAAAGAGGTGAAGAGGTTAGAGGGGACCACCACAACTGGTGGCAAGATAGTATTTTTCATTGATTGGAGCACCAGGTAGTGGATTATGAGCATAATTGCCGGTCCCCACAATTTGGCATGATGTTAAGGCCGTATATTTAAATTTATAACAGAGAGAGATAAAAGACGTGAAGGGGTTAAAGGGGACCACCGCAGCTGGCGGCAAGATAGTATTTTTCATTGATTGGGATACCAGCTAGTGGATTATGAGCATAATTGCCGGTCCCTACAATTTGGCATGATGTTAAAGCCGTATATTTAAATTTATAACAAAGAGAGAGATAAAAGAGGTGAAGGGGTTAGAGGGGACCACCGCAGTTGGCGGCAAGATAGTATTTTTCATTGGTTGGGATACCAGCTAGTGGATTATGAGCATAATTGCCGGTCCCCACAATTTGGCATGATGTTAAGGCCGTATATTTAAATTTATAACAAAGAGAGAGAAAAGAGGTGAAGGGGTTAGAGGGGACCACCGCAGTTGGCGGCAAGATAGTATTTTTCATTGATTGGGATACCAGGTAGTGGATTATGAACATAATTGCCGGTCCCCACAATTTGGCATGGTGTTAAAGCCGTATATTTAAATTTATAACAAAGAGAGAGAAAAGAGTTGAAGGGGTTAGAGGGGACCACCACAACTGGTGGCAAGATAGTACTTCTCAGGGGACTCTAGAGGATCCCCTCAGTTGCTGACAAGACAGTTTTTTCATTGTTTGAGGTTTTAAGTACTCGAATTTGACCATAATTGCAAATCTTCACATCATCTTAGCATGCACTCCATTGATTTCCTATGGGGTGGGGGGTAAAAAAAAATTGGACCAAAAATTGGCCCGGCAAGATCCGGATCCTTATTCTGGGAGCTATTCTTAGCCCAAATCCATTGTCAGAATTCGGTCCTCAAATTTTGCATACTCAACTACCTCCAGCGCCTGGTCTATATATAGTTTGTTATCCGAAACAAACAAAATTATCTCCTCGAGTAGGTGAATGTCCAACTATTTTAAAAATTTCAAACAAAAATTGGAACAAGGAAATATAGACTTCAACAGTTCGCTTACATTTGATTAGGATTTTCATTTGAATTCCTTATTTTTATTATCTCCGATTGATATACAAGAAACAAAAAAATCTGGTGTGACTGGCGCACAGCACACAACTTTCTCTTACCCTTCGGTAAGAGAAAGTTGTGCACCGTGCTGGTCACACCAGATTTTTGTGTCGAGATATATTTAGTTTCCCATAGCACCTTAGTTTCAAACTTGCATTTTAAATGTTGATTGCTTGAAATAAACTATGGTTATTTTTCAAAATTTTAATCTCATATTTGGACATTTTATACACAATATAGATTCATAAATAATTACAAAATTTCATAAGAATTGGAAAAAAAAATTTTAAATGCGTAAAAAGTTCCAAAGGGGCCGGGATAGCATCTAAAAAATAATTGATTTTTGAATTTTAATCAAAATACATATATAGGTAAGAGAAAGTAAAAATTGATAGATATGAATGTCAAGAAAGAAATAATCTAATTAATATTTTTATCTCTATTCAGATCTCATGAATTATTAAAAAATAAATATTTTTTAACTAACTTGTAGTCCTCGGGCTTGGTGTAGAATAGAATAGAATAGTTTTTATTTAACTCTGAGGCTATTTGCCTCTTTGAGCCTATAAGATTTACATATATATGCGCCTCCCAGTTCGGAAAACATTGCTCTAATGTATATTCTCATTTTGCCTTAATATTTGAAGTCTTTACTTTTACTCTTTACTTTAGTACTTGATAAAAAATTTCGATTAAGAAAAGTTGCGCCCTGTGCGGCCAGTCACACCAGATTTTTGTAATAGGGATGAATGATTCTAAATTTGAAAAAAAAATAAGTTTTTAGATTTTCTTTATAATTAAGATTATTAAGATCCCGTATTTTCATATTCATTCTTTAAAATATTTTTTATCAAATGAGTATAAATTTTTTTTTCCATGTTCGGATTTTTTAATCAAATAAATATAGTAGGTTATTGCGAAAAATCTCATAAAAAACTCTTAGAAACCAGTTGAATGACCTTAAACATTCATTAATTTATACTCAAGTTAATTAAACATCATTATACTTTTAAACAATAACTGTTCCTTCTTTTAATAATGATTTTTTTCCTAGCTCTATATATCAGACAAGTTTACTCGGAGTATTTATTTCGTGGGCGAAAGGGTCAGACATTCATTAATTAATTAGTTCCTGTCGTTTGTCTTTATTTATCTATGATTAAAATTTAAAATAGAAATGTCTATCTCCGAGTTTGCTCTTCGTATTGGAATAGATAGATCTAAATAAACTGCTTTTAGAGTAGGGAAATACTAAACCGGCTGAGAGTAAAAAAACGAAACTCTGTTGGCAAGTTATTTTTAAATTTTTGGCACACAAAATGTTCTCCTTCAGGGTTTCTTAACCTTTATTCGTTTGCGCCCTCTTTTTTACTTTCTCTCACCTATATATGTAATACATTGTGAGAAAGTATTGGGATCATGTAAAAAATTCGAGGTCGATTTTGATAGAATTACACGGTTTGAGGTCCCCTGATTTCATTAAAATAATTTTGACATTTTTGTCTTTGTTTTATTTAAATTTTATTTATTTATTAAAATAATACGGATTTGTGTTAAATTTACTTAGAAATGTAATTACGAGGGCAGGTCAATAAGTCCGTGACTTTTTGAATTTCCCGCCTCTTAACTGAAATGGCAACACTGCTCCTGTCAGCAGGCAACTATCAGCTGACTCCTGTCGAAATTTGAACCAGCTGGGTCTTTTAGTTTTTGTTTGACATCCATTAATAACAGACTACCTCGTGATTTGAGAAGAAAATGGAAAAAAGTGAATTTTATGTGCTCCATGGCAAAAATCCATGAATTGGGATACGAATTGCTCCATCATCCGCCCTATTCTCCGGATTTAGCCCCGAGTGACTATTTCTTGTTTCCAAATCTGCAAAAATGGCTCGGCGGAAAGAGATTTGACTCCAAAGATGAAATCATCTCAATTTTGATGCTCTCGACAAATCTTATTTTTTGGAAGGGATAAAAAAAATTGGAGAAACGTTGGACAAAGTGTATAGAGCTCAAAGTACATGTAGACTACTTTGAAAAATAAAATATTTTTTTATCCAAAAACCTGTGTTTCATTCAAAAAGTCACCGACTTATTGACCTGCCCTCGTAATTTTTTCATCGACTTTCTTGTTTTACTGAAATCTTGTTTTTTTTTTTTCTTTTTTAAATTTTCTCTCGTTTACGTGGTGTTGAGGGGGGGGAGGAAGGAAACCACTTCAGGATTCGTCATCTCTTTTTATTCTCATTTTTGGAAAATCGAATAAATATTTCAAGCAACATTTAAAATTTTTGTAAATATTTTCTAGGCCTAATACTGATGGCCAATTCAAGTTGTTTTTTGTTTTATATAAACGTTTTCATTACGTTAAAGGCCAGTCCATTTGGGTAGGCCTTTAAACAACTTTAATAAACATCAATAATATTCAAACTTTCATAAGAAATAGGTTCTTCCTTTCATTATGTTATTTTATTATTTATAGTTTCCAAATTAAAGTTGATTAGTTTATTAATGATAATTAATAAGGAGACAAACGAAAATTAGATATTGGCTAAATATTCACGGAGATATTTTTCTAGAAACCAAAGTAAAACATCGATATACACAGCGGCGTAACCAGCCTTTGAGGGCGGGGGGGGGGGGCGAAGCTCAACTAGGGCGCCGATTTTCCAGGGGCTCCGCCCCCTGGACCCCCGTGCTCGCCTTCGGCGAGCAATTGCCCGCCTTCGGCGGGCAAATTTCTTGCCTCCTGTAATTTCCTCAACGAATTTGGGAAACAAATGAATTTGTTTATATTTACATGTTTTTTAATGACACCTGTATGATTTTGTTTTGATTTTTCTTTGCTTTTACGAAAAATGTCGTTTTCTTCTGTGATTATTTCAAAAACTATTCAGTTTTCGGAAAAATATCAAAGGATACAAAATTTTTAAAATTGAGTATTTTATCATAATATAACAAAGAAATTGAAAATTTCGAAATTTCTGAAAAATCATATTAGGTAAAGTAGTACTTCCAAGTGACGTATTTACTCCAAAAGTTGATAGAAATCTAAAATTTTAGTGTAAGGAGCATATACCAAATTTCATCTATCTAGCTGCTTTGGTGTTTAAGCAATCGTGTTCACACACACACAGTGACGGCGCTAGCTTATTCTCAGTGGGGGGGCAGGAGAGGGGCAAACTTATTACCAGGGGGGCAGTCAATAAATATATAAACATCAACAGAGAAACAAAACTGGTGTGACTCGGGGCACCATTTTTTTTGTGTGACCTTAGGAACCGACAGAAGTTTCCGGATTCGGCCAAATTTCAGCCGAAACTTCGCCCTGCCAGAAACCTGACTTTGAAAAGATGGGAAGATGCTCGTATACTAAAAAAAAAACGTCGAGTGAAATTCGCACTTAAAAAAAAGGTCAAATGATTTTCGCAAGAGGGAAAAATGGAAATTCTAGTAAAAAAAAATCTGGTGTGACTGGCGCACAGCACACAACTTTCTCTTACCTTCGGTAATCGAAAGTTGTGTTCTGTGCTTGTCACACCAGATTTTTGTGTCGACATATATTTAGTTCCCGACAGTACGGAACATATGAATTCAGATGTAAAATTTATAAGTATAGGAAAATATTTATATTTTGTTACCATGGCAACCATTTCTCCTATCTTCCCTATGAAATACAAGAGTAAAGTGGTCTTCAGAAGATTTCAATTGCAAAATGAGAATATACATTTTAAAGAGCATCTAAAAAATAATTGATTTTTGAATTTAAAAAAAAATCGTTGGAGCAAATTTTGAGAAAATCGAAAAAAAACTGAAAAAGTACATCAGTAAAGTACTAGTACTCTTTGGCCGATTTTGATTAAAAGCTTATTTTTCCGGTCCCGGGAGATGTTTAACTTAAATATAAAATTTAAACCTCGTAGCTCAATTCCTTCATGCTTAAAATTGAACACACACCCACACACCCACCCACCCACACACACACACACACACAGACAGACCATGTCGCGAAAACCACTTTTT
This sequence comes from Euborellia annulipes, assembly GCA_023213315.1. Taxonomy (NCBI): domain Eukaryota; kingdom Metazoa; phylum Arthropoda; class Insecta; order Dermaptera; family Anisolabididae; genus Euborellia; species Euborellia annulipes. Next base: position 20,213 of record JAKCPI010011132.1, on the reverse strand, counting down.
TGGATTCAGGGGACCTCAAAACGTGAAGATCCATCAAAATCTCGACATCGAATTTTTGACATGAATCCAATACTTTCTCTCTATATATACCTATATATTACATATATACATAGGTAAGAGAAAGTAAAAAAGATGAATTTAAAATAGGAAATTTTAAGAAAAAGTTTAAAACAATTTTCGATTTCGGTTACGCTTTCGGTCAAAACTAAAATTGAAGCCAAAATTCGGTTTCGGCTGAAAATCTTGTTTCGGTCGGACTCTAGTCGACATAGGCCTATATTTAGTTTCCAACAGTAAGGATTTTTTTTTTTTTTTTTTTTTTTTTTTTTTTTTTAAACATTCACACTTTTTTCTCATTCACACTCACATGCATCCACACATTCACAGTCTTTTCGGCAACTTAGGCCATTAAAGACTTTGACGATAACCGTTATGAATATATATTATTTGGGGTCCAGGCGTACGGACATTATAATTCAAGGTGTAAAATTTATAAACATGAGAAAATGTTACTATAGCAACCATTCCTCCTATCTTTCCTATAAAATACAAGAGTAAAGTGTGTTTCAAAAAGATTCCAAGGGCAAAAGGAAAATATACATTTTAAAGAGGATCTAAAAAATGTCACACCACAGGCACTGAACCTTACCGAATGTCGTACTGGGAAATACAGTATTTTCAGTTTTGGTTGGCAGGCTTTCTCATTATCTCCTGAGAAATATGAAAGCCCATAAATTGGTTTAGCGACCAAGCGCGTTTAGTTTAGCCCCGGCTCAAAGGGGGGGGGGGGGGGATGGCCACTTTGAATCACGTGATCGAACACTAAAATCCAGATTTACCCAGGAATTTTTCTGAAAGATATTGGCTATGCGCAGAATTTCTCAAAATCACTATCAATTTCTTCTGAATCACTTGAGCTTGATTCATAGCTGGTGGATTTACACTTGTACCCGAAGAATAAATTTTTTTTTAGATTGGGGCTCAATAAAGTTTTTTTTTTTTAATTTAGGTCTTTTTCGGCATCGAAAACCATTTAGGCCCCGTCTCTATTTATTTCAATTCCATTGGTAAAGTTATCGGATATTTTTTTCTTTTCGATGACATTTTAATGGCACAAAAGAAAGATATTTACTCGACAAAAATTTGAGAGTAACTAAATTTATTTATTAAAAATAATCTTTCTTTTTTACATTGTAATAAAAAGCTTAAAAAATTACATTTTTTAAAGGAAAAGTGAATAATTTTAGAAATTTTTTTAATTTGGTTTCCGAGCTGACTGGGGGGGGGCATCCAGGGGGGGCAGAGGTCCTTGCCGGGGGGCGAATGCCCCCCTAGCCCCCCGTAGCGCCGTCACTGCACACACACCCAGACGTAATTCCAAAAGAACATACGAGAAAGTCTCGGGGAAGACATTCCCCATATTTTTTTTTTAACACACTTTTTTCCCATTCACACTCACACTCACACACACATGCACACAGTCTTTTCGGCAACTTAGGCCATATAAGACATTGACTTTGACATTTGGTATCCAAATGGCTTAAATAAAATCATCGGACTGCCTGGGATCCGAACCCCCGATTAGAGCCCTTCACGGGTACGGGTTGGCCCGTAGGCCCGTTACCCATGAAAAAATTACGGGCGGGTACGGGCGGGTAGCAAGTCTAAATAAACGGGTTCGGGCGGACGGGCATGCAAATGAAATTTTATTTAAAAATTGCTAGACATTCGTTTATTCATTCACTAAATCTCGGGCGGGCCTGAAGAATGGTAAAAGCCCTTTCATTTTGAGAAAATCGAATAAAACTGAAAAACTACACCAGTAAAATACAAGTACTTTTTGGCCGATTTTGATTAAAAGCTTATTTTCACGGTCCCGGGGGGTGTTTAACTTAAATATAACATTTCAGTCTCATAGCTCAATTCCTTCATGCTTAAAAAAAATTTTGAATTTCAAAAAATTAAATATTAAGGCTTATACGAATCCTGAGTAAATCTCCACAGCCATTAAACATCAAATTAAGGCTTATATACTGCAAAATAAAAAAATTTTAATTATAAATCCTCTATATACGTTATTTATTATTTTTGGAATTAAATCCATTTAAAATAGTAGAATTCAAGTTGTAATATAATTTTAAAAGAAAAGAATCAATTTTTAAAGACAATCGATGAAAAGAATATGATAAAATCACATTCGGTGGGCTATATCTTAGAGGCCGTAGGGCGCCTATGTTGGTTTCGGGGGCGCCAAGGGCTCGATGCGCCTGAGGCGGGGGGCTCGCGCCCCCCTCGCCCCCCCTGGTTACGCCACTGGACATACACTGTGAATTGTTACATAATTTTTATTTGTTTACGAGATCTAAATGCAGCACAGTATATATAGGCCTATATTGATGTTGTTGATAAAGAGGCAAATAAAAATAGGTCCAGTGGCCTATTCCGAAAGGGACTTTTTTTGTTCAGGAGTTCGGAGATGTTGAATTTTTTATGAATCTAAAGCAGGGGGTCAAGGGCTGCTATTTTGACACCGCCGTTTTAATTCGTTAAAATTCTGCAACCCTTCTTCTGGCCTAATTATTCATTCACTCCACGGCATCGACTCTCCCAATAGGCGCTTCCAACCCCCCCCCCCCTCCAAACCAAAAATCGAATACTAATTTAAATAAAATTTATCATTATATTTTTCAGAAAATAATTTAAGATTATTATTTTTTTTTAATTGCTTGAAAACAAAAAAAGAATTTTAACACCTGTTTGTTTTCTTATTATCGTGTCAGTGAGTAGATATTTTTATTTCATTCCAAAATATAATTAATTTTTGAAAATCTGAAAATAAAATTTCATTTGGTCTCTTGTACAGTGAGCCACAATTAAGTCCCCACCTGGCCCTCGAGGTTTGGCGTAGAGGTTAGCGTGCTAACCTCGTATACCAAATGGATACCTTGGATACCAAATGGCTTAAATAAGAATGCCTGGACCCCATATATGTATATTAAAATCAATAACGGTTATGTTGATAATAGAAGTGGCTGTTCAGCAATTAGAATGATGAAGGAAGAGAGATGTCAGCCAAAAAGGAGCCTCTATCGAATAAAAATCTCCAATCAGAAAACGTTTCGGGTTTAATTAGATAAAACCATCATCAGTTCTTTAGAGATTATTGGCAATCTCAAGTGCACACCATTGAGATGCAGATAGAGTTGTTATATATAAACATATACAAAATTATATAAAAAATACAAAATTTGCATATCAGTTGTAAGATGCTCATCAGTCAACACGGCCAAGTCTCAAATGTTTGAGACTTGCCGTGTTGACTGATGAGCATCTTACAACTGATATGCAAATTTTGTATTTTTTATATAATTTTGTATATGTTTATATATAACAACTCTATCTGCATCTCAATGGTGTGCACCTTGAGATTGCCAATAATCTCTAAAGAACTGATGATGGTTTTATCTAATTAAACCCGAAACGTTTTCTGATTGGAGATTTTTATTCGATAGAGGCTCCTTTTTGGCTGACATCCTCTCTTCCTTCATCATTCAATAACGGTTATCATAAATGTCTTACATGGCCTGAGTTGCCGAAAAGACAGTGTGAATGTGTGTGTGTGTGTGTGTGTGAGTGTGAATGAGAAAAAAAGTGTGAATGTTTAAAAAAAAAAAAAGTCCCCACCTGATAACTAGAGCCTTAACACTTTAAATATATGGTGACGTATATGGTGGGTGTATAGTGAAATAATTTTAATGGCCGAAAAAGTAAAACTCTCCAGGTGATTTTATTTTACCTTTTAAAATTTAAATTTATTTCACCATATACTATACCACTCTAGCTATCAGGTGAGGACTTAATTGTGGAGTTCATTGTACTAAATTATCATATGCCTTATGTCTGATTATTTAATTAATCTTCAAACTTGCATGTATTATTTTAATGAATTACAACGATTTGCGTAATCTCAAAAGGGTTTTGATGTTTTTTTTTTTAATAGTCAACCTTCAATACTTATAATTCATTTAGACTAGCCCTCAAAAAACGTCTTTTCTTTGTTTGTAATTTTGACATTCTTAAAACAAAATACGGCTGCCAGGTCTAAACTAGACTTAAAATCAACTAGCTTAGGACATAGAGCAATTGTTTTTAAAACAATTTGAAAGGGCCCGGGCCAGTTTGTTTCAATAAAGAGCATAAGCGGCCGAAGTACTTTGTTAATCGGTCCATTAGATAAAAATATAGCTTGCAAATTACAAGTTGTTGTTATTTTTATTTAATGAACCGCCCTTGGTGGCCCATGTCTTTTATCGAACCAGACTGGTCTGGGCCCCCCTGCAAGTTCATCTAGAATTATTTTTATCGAAATATAATCGCTTTATGTTCTGAGCTAGTCCAAAGCCTAATGAAATCCTGGCGGCCTTATTTTGTACTAAAATACGTATTAATATCCCTGAATGGCAAAAGACGTAACAAAAATACATAATGAATGTTTGGTTTGCTAAACAAATCCCTTTAATAGCTTAAGTGTGTTATTTTTGTCATTTCATTAAATTCAGTTTAGGGTTTGATTAAAGATACAAAAATCAAAAAGTAAATGATTAGCGATGGCTAACGCCACAGCATTGAGCTGTAAAGCTAAAAAATTCCTTTGATACAAATTCAGCCAAAGACACTTTAGCAACTTCCACACTGTTTGTTTTGTAAATTTGTATTGTTGCTTGTTGGCCTAGCCACCAAGTGCCTTTACTGTAAGTAGGTCGTTGTTACTGTAGTTTAGCTAGATTTATTCATTCAGAAAATTTGATTGTTCTTTCTTCAAAAAGGAAAGAAAAGCACCTCACTACCTCACTGATTGTTTTTTATTGAAAAATTACCAACTTATGGAAGTAAAATATTCGTTTATTTTTGATTAATAACATTTTTTTCTCCTTTAACAATTATTTTATTTTATGTCATTTTGGCGCTGAGACCATTTAGACTTTAAAAAAAATATATTAACGACCCGCTTAGAGGCTCAACTGCCAGGTAGTTTTGGTTCAATGAAACAATACAAATTTATAATACAAAACAAACAAAAGCAACTTTAAAAAAAATAATTACATATAGAAAAATCATTATATATCAGTAGCTTCCAAACAAATTGCTGAATTGTTATTTAAAGAAGTTGAATAAAAAATATGAACGTTTTGGCCCAAGACGTTCAAGAGTCATCCATCCTTGGGATACGAGTTGCCAGTAAATCTTCTGTCTCCAACAATCGTTTCATGAGGTGAGGGGGACAATTAGTGACAGCTCCCATAACTTCGACCATACAGGTGTGTGCCGCCTAAAAGGATGTCACGATTTTTGGGGGAAAGAAACTCATGTCCTATTTGGATGCTTAGATGAGGTGTGCTCGAAACGTTGACTTGGAATAATAGAGTCTTAGACCGAAACGCTTATATCTTTTTATTCACCTCGCAGTCTTCCTCCAAGTTATTATAATTAAAGTATAATCTCTGTTAGAGAAAGAACAATTATATAATCTAAATTAATGCAAAATAATTCTGCACTTAATACTAAGTATTGATTTAATAGATTAATATTTATTTTGGTTTTTCACATTCATGATAGTATTTAATTAACATATTCAAGATATTTTTAAAGGCATTTTCACAAGTTCAAGGAAAATGTCTACTGTAATTAGATAATAATACTTATTAAAAAATCTGGTGTGACAGATCGCACAGCACACAACTTTCTCTTACCTTCGGTAATCGAAAGTTGTGTTCTGTGCTTGTCACCCCAGATTTTTTGTGTCGAGATATATTTAGTTTCCACCGATATATTAAAATTCAAGATGTAACTTTTATAAACATGGGAAAATATCTTTTGTTACCATGGCAACCATTTCTCCTATCTTTTCTATGAAGTACAAGAGTAAAATGTTCTTCAAACAATTTTGAGAGCAAATGAGAATATACATTTTAAAGAGCATCTAAAAAATAATTGATTTTTGAATTTTAATCAAAATCGTTAAAGGCAATTTTGAGAAAATCAAAAAAAAAAAAAACTGAAAAAGTACATCAGTAAAGTACTAGTACTTTTAGGCCGATTTTGTTCAAAAGCTTCGTGTTACGTCCCAAAGGGGTACGTATATAAATATAAAATTTCAATCACCTAGGTCATTTCTTTCTTGAGATATTTTGTTCACAACACACACAGACAGACCATGTCGCGAAAACCACTTTTTTGGATTCAGGGGACCTCAAAACGTGTATATCCATCAAAATCTCGACATCGAATTTTTGACATGAATCCAATACTTTTCTCTCTATATATATTAACATATATATAGAGGTAAGAGAAAGTAAAAATCTGGTGAGTTTGTCTAAGGAGATAGAACCTATTGAGAAGGTTAATTTGTTGATACTCGGCAATTTATACAATAAATATACTTTTCTACATGATTTTAACCTTGTTGCCACAGGTTCTAAGCTGTTGAGTCCCTGAGTGGCATCTCCTGTGTGTTCGTCAGTAGAGGCTGAGCAGCCGCCGACCCTGCTGAACTCACACATCGTCCGGGGGCTCGTCGTTTTAATTCCATAACTCTTCATTTGGTGAGTAACTTTTAAAATTTTTACATTTCTAATTTCGTTTTTAAATTAAATATTTTCTCATATATAAATCTTTGCCCAATTCAAAGGGTTAATTGTTAAAAACGTAACGAAAGATTTCATTTCATTCAAAGGCATTGTTTTTAATTTTATTTGACTATAATGTAAAGGAACTATTTTAATGTTAATATTTCGGGCCTTTTGAGTTTTAAACTGAGAGGATTGTGGGATTAAAAGAAATTATATTTTGTTGATACTTTACTCCTTTCATGAATTGCCAAAATAAAGAGAATAATAAGTTTATGAAATAATGTCTAAAAATCTGGTGTGAATCGCACAGAACACAACTTTCTCTTACCTTCGGTAATCGAAAGGGTTCTGTGCTTGTTACACCAGATTTTTTGTGTCGACATATATTTAGTTCCCACCGATATATTAAAATTCAAGATGTAACATTTCTTTTTCTTTTTTTAACACTCATATTTTTTTCTCATTCCCTCCATTCACTCTTTTCGCAACTTACCTTTTAAGACTTTTCGAAACCGTTATTTAATAATATATTTATTTGTCCGCATTCTTATTTAACATCTGGATCCAAATGGCTAAAAAATCATCGACTCCTGGGGTCCAAACCCCACGTTCGGTATAGAAGGAGGCAGGGGAAGGTAGCCCCGTGGGGATGAACATTTATAAACTTGGGAAAATATTAATATTTTATTACCATGGCAACCATTTCTTCTATCTTTCCTATGAAGTACAAGAGTAAAGTGTGCTTCAAATAATTTTGAGAGCAAATGAGAATATACATTTTAAAGAGCATTTAAAAAATAATTGATTTTTGAATTTTAATCAAAATAGTTAGCAAATTTTGAGAAAAGCGAAAAAAACTGATAAAGTACATCAGTAAAGTGCTTTTTGGGCGATTTTCATTAAAAGGTTATTTTTGAGGTGTGTGTCTTCGTGCCCGGAAGCATCTCGAGCAAACAAACGGGGATTCCGGTAGGAATTTCAAATAATAATAAAATTGGAAGCCAATATGATTTAAACAAGTAATATACAAAACTTTACATATATTTTGAGCATGTTTTAGTTGTCGATATAAAATTTTAAAAATTAAAATAGTTTGATGTTTTTTTTTTTTTTTTACTCCCTTTTTCTCATTCACACTCACACTCACACACACATCCACACTTCTTTCGCAACTCAGGCCATATAGACATTTACGATAACGTTATTTATGAATTTATATATAGGGCTTATTTCCATCTGACCAGATGGCTTAAAAAATCATCGACTCCGGGGTCCGAACCCCGACGTTTGGATAGAGGTAGCACGCAACCTCCACCACGCCCCGTGGGAGTTTGATGGTTAAATTATAAAGTAATTTATATTTTAAGGGGAGGGGGGTGAATATATTCCTCCATATTGCCTCCTTGATTCGCTATTGTTAGTAGGAATTGAATAAACTTTTCTCTGTCATTATTTTAAAATCTTGTTTGATGAAGGATGAAATGAGTGAAAGCTTTACAATATGACTCATAGATAAATAATTAATTTTTCATTTGAGTAGAAATAGTTAAAATATTTTATGTTCATTTTAATAATAATCCTTATTTAATAAGAACATTTTTATAAAAAAATTTCAAAATATCATTTAAATAATTTTTACCAAATACAATAGTAGCCTATATCATTTTAAATCTTCAAATAGGTATTTACGGAGACTGAATTATGATTGATTGCATGCGCTAATGGATTACACGATAAAGAAAAGTAAAAAAAAGAACATTTTGCTTCAGTTAAAGTAAAAATAGTTTAAATTTCTATTTGAAGTAAAACTCTTTCCCTTTTGTTTATTTATCAAAAGATCGACACGATTTTTTTATATAATCTCTCTAGTAATTAAAGATAACACGCTAGGCATCTACATTTTTTATATAACTTTCCTAAATTATAGTTCATGATAATTATTTAATTCCATATCTTTCAAACAGAGACGTTCCCCCCTTACCAGCTCGCTTTGAATTGACAATTCCAAATTCTCGAATTAGGCAAAAAATTTTAATATTTTTGACGATTTCTTCTTCTATCATTCGAAAGATTTACTTATTCACTACCCGCATTCGATAAAGAACATAAAAATTATAATAAGAGCCGGGTTCTTCATCCATAGTCAAGCAGCTGACCTTAAGACTTTGTTTGAGCTACTTAGATTTTTCTCAGAGCTCTAAAAAATATTTCCCTTAAAATGGGCCCAGTAGTCAAAAAAGTTTGCCGTCCCCTAATATAAGAATTACTAGTGAAATTTTTTTGTTACTACATTTTTACCTAAAAAGTAGGAAAGAATTTACAGTAGAATAGTAAATTTAAAGGGACGCTCCCACTGTGGATTTTTAGGACATTAAGCATTTTATAGAGATTATTTCTCCATATTTAAGAAAAACAAGTGCCTGCTTGAGGATTTGTTTGCATTCATGGAATAAACAAATGAAAAGAATACATAAATATTTCTCTATACATTTCCTATGGCAGTAATCATAACTTTAAGAATTAATAACTCAAAAATTGAAAGTGCTAGGAACCAAAACGTATTTTTCCCTGAACCTTTTTTTTTATGCTGAATATGGAATTATTATTTTCCTACGTTCAGGCCGTACTTTTTATTCGTACAGACAGAGACCGGAGTCTCTGCATAAGCTCTCTCCCCCTTAGTACTACGTACAGCAGGGGCGTATATAGAAATTTTTTCGGGGGGCCCGAACTGAAAATTTTTTGCGGAAATTTTTTTTTTTAAGAAACTAAATTTTTTTTTCACACGAAATTTTTTGCGGAACATTTTTTACTTTGCGGAACCAAAGTTTTCCATCCTGCGGAAAAATTTGTTGCGCTGATATCTGTATATCCCTATATATGTATATGTGTTTGGGAAATTTCGGGGGGGGGCCCCCTCGCCCCCCCTTATATACGCCCCTGACGTACAGTGAGAGCTAAAAATGAGCTCTGATGAAGGTCCCGGTTAGAAATAAAAGATACTCTATTAAATGCTCAGTTTACATTTGAACAAAATCTGGTGTGACTGGCGCACAGCACACAACTTTCTCTTACCTTCGGTAATCGAAAGTTGTGTACTGTGCTTGTCACACCAGATTTTTTGTGTCGACATGTATTTAGTTCCCGGCAGAGGGAATATTTGAATTCAGATGTAAAATTTATAAGTATGGAAAAATATTTATATTTTGTTACCATGGCAACCATTTCTCCTATCTTTCCTATGAAGCACAAGAGTAAAGTGTGCTTCAAACAATTTTGTGGGCAAAACGAGAATATACATTTGAAAGAGCATCTAAAAAATAATTGATTTTTGAATTTTAATCAAAATCGTTAGAGCGAATTTTGAGAAAATCGAAAAAAACTGAAAAAGTACATCAGTAAAGTACTAGTACTCTTTGGCCGATTTTGATTAAAAGCTTATTTTTCCGGTCCCGGGGGTGTTTAACTTAAATATAAAATTTCAGCCTCGTAGCTCAATTCCTTCATGCTTTAAATTGAACACACACCCACACACCCACACACCCACACACCCACAGACAGACCATGTCGCGAAAACCACTTTTTTGGATTCAGGGGACCTCAAAACGTGTATATCCATCAAAATCTCGACATCGAATTTTTGACATGAATCCAATACTTTCTCTCTATATATATATTACATATATACATAGGTAAGAGAAAGTAATAAAAATTCTCTTCACCTATGAGGTGAGTTTCGGCCTTCACCTTCAAAATTTTAAATTTTGAATCAACCCCCAATAATGTTTAAGAAAGAAAACAAGAATTTAGTCATTGAAGTATCAGCCCACGGCTAACGTTTTGCTCTTAGGTTTGGACCATCAACGTAAGCCGACTCAAACCACTCACATAAAACGACAAGGGCATCAAAAGTGCATAAGATTTATACTTGCACATGAGGCCCCCCCGTTTCGGGAATTTATATATCCTTTCTGACACAGCTCTGAAGAAGGTCCCGAAACGTTGATCTTAATAAAGAAACTTCATTGGCTGAATTCTTCTTGATTTATTTCTTCAACAACTCTAATCTATATTCCCCTGTTGTAACTCCATTAAATTCGACAGTGGCATAATTCTGAAGGGAGGAGTTATGATTTTTTTAAGGGGCTCTTCTGCATACAGGCAGAATCCTTTGCGGGTTTTATGACTTTATGGTTAATAATATTTAAAACAAATGCAAACTTTATTCTAGATGAAAAGAACATCTGGAGGCTATTTTTCTTCTGCTTGCTAGGATTGACTCCCAAAATCCCCTCCCCCTGATTGCGCTAGTGATCACATTCATAAAAAATTTACTTTTGTAATATTGGAAAAATTTTATCCTCCCCTCTACCTAAAATATCTTCTGGATTCGTCCTTGCTCCATAAATAGTATATATATGGAAGGGGGGATAAGAGTGCTTTCTCCACCTTTCATTTTACATGACAGATAACTTGATTATTTTTGAAAAGAAACCAACCTATGATGTAATATTTAGTTAGTGATTGGTACAATATGATTTCCAGAGATCTGGTCCTACGGCCTTTCAGCAGTTTCAGATGCTCTAAAATAGTTTCTCACTTCCTATCCATCGTATTAAAGATATATCCTATAGGATAGCCGTATCCTTATTAATTCTTATTTCAAACAATAACAAACATTATTATTATACAGGGATTCACTCTTTAGTTCAGGGGTAACAAAAATAAAGCCAAATAAATTTTACTCACACACATTGAAGAGGAAAATAGATAATCTCCAACATGCATTTACTTTATTATTTTTGAAAAGTATCCAAAAATATTTGGCAAAAATTTTCAAGGTCAAAATCACAAACTAAATATTCCACCAAAAGTCAGATTGTTTACAATAATAATAAAATTATGAGTCAGAGAAATTGAAGGGCGGAGATAAACTATTTTACCACCTCTGGATACATTACATATAAGAACTTTGAATGTGAAAATATATTTAAAAAAAATTACCTATCTAATCAAATATGTGAGGAAACAGGGAGATATTATTAATGCTGTATTATTAGAATGCAAAGATGCTTACAGATGAATTTGAAATTAATTAGTGTGGTTTTCCTTGATTCGTTTATTGCGTTTTCAATCTGAAATAAACAATGATTTCTAGAAATGCAAATTAATTGCATCTCTTTTGAAAATGATTAGTTTTTAGGATTGATTACATTGGGTAAATGAAGCAAAATTCCACTTTGCCACCAAAAAGTTATTCGAAGATAATTTTTAAATTTTAATAAAAAAATTCAAAGTTTGATGATAAACCTCTATTGAGTAGGACTTTCATTGTTGATGCATGCTTTATTTCATCTTTTATCTTTGATAGCCAGAATTTTTATTCTAAAACTGAGGGTCGTTGAAATTTTTTTTATAGTTCGAACTTTAACTCTTATTTTTATTAGGTGGTCTTGTTTATATTAATAGCTAATTTCCCTCTCTCATTTTCACTTTCTTTCATTTATCTTGTTAAAATTTAATTAATGAATATCATTAAAAATTAAACAAAAAAAATTTCACAAAACCTGTCATGTAAATGACATTTATTTATAATATAAAATTTTGTATAATGTGAGGTCAAGAAAGAACAACAAAAATTTTTTTATAATATTATATTTATTAAGAGAAAGTGATTCATTTGGAAATCAATGAGAATAATTTCCGGCCAAGGGTGTGCATTCATTCATTCCTTTTAGGCTGGGATGTTAGTCTATCGATCCATTATAAACAGGGGCGAGTCAACAACTTACGTTTAACCAAGGCCAGACAATCTCGCAGCCCTGATGCCAAGTTGATGATGTTTTATTTCGTTCGCACGAGTCACAGACAACAACCAATGAGTTACCGAGGATTCAGGAAAATAAAAAAAGAACAATAACCTCACAATAACAAGCTTTCATGTATAGAAGTTCACTCCCCGGGTCTTGTTTTCCTACTGAGCGCGCGGCGCTGCACACTGTGCTCTTATACGCCGGTGGAATGTGTATGCAAAGAATACAGGAAAAAAAAAACGGAAGAGAGGGGAGGACGTCAATCCGTGGAGGGGAATTTACCCTCCCTTTTGGACCCCGGCTGGCTAATGTCACTTACACGAAGGACAAGGACGGAAGTGACATCTCCGCCATTAACTGACTTTAGGGGGAGTGTGACAGGCCCTTAAAAAAAATAAAAACGGAAGTTGAAGGATGTTGAAAGTGAAAATTCTCATCACGTCTTTCTTCAATAGTAACAATCAATCAGGGAATGATTATTAATACGAGGTTCAATATTTAATTATTAATTAAAACACTCAATTTTAATTTTGGCATGTCTTGACAGGAGGACAAATCCTTTAGTTCCCAATTTTACTTCCTCTTACCTGTATACAGGGGCGTATATAAGGGGGGGGGGGGGGCGAGGGGGCCCGGGCCCCCCCCGAAATTTCCCAAACACATATACATATATAGGGTTATACAGACATCAGCGCAACAAATTTTTCCGCAGGATGAAAATCTTTGGTTCCGCAAAAGAAAAAATGTTCTGCAAAAAGTTTCGTGTAAAAAAAGATTTAGTTTCTTAAAAAAAAATTTTCCGGAGAAAAATTTTTTGAGTTCGGGCCCCCCGCGAAAAAAATTTTTATATACGCCCCTGCCTGTATATGATATAGATATAAAGGGATATATTGGTATCATGTCAAAAAGTCTATGTCGAGATTTTGATGGATATGCATTAAGTCCCCCCCGAGTCTAAAAAAGTGAGTTCCGCAAAATAGTCTGTCTGTGTGTGTCTGTAAGCAAAATACCTAAAGAACGAAAAGAGCTAGGAGGTAGAAATTTTATATTTAAGCTAGGCACCCCCCTGGGACGTGACACGAAGCTTTTGAACAAAATCGGCCAAAGAGTACTAGTACTTTACTGGACCGACGATATGGTACCTTAATAAAATATTAGTAACATAAGGTTTCTCTGAGATTTTGGGACACCCAGAAAAATTCTGATATACGTATTAAGGGCGCCCGAAACCGAAAAAGTTTGGGAACCCCTGAGTTAAACAATTTCAATCAGGCTAACTACAATATAATAATTATAAGAAAGAAAAATTCTATATTCTGTAGGAATCTATCGTATTCTAAATAAGATATCAATCAATTCTCTTAAGCGTAGAAAAAAAATTTCTTTTGTGGGAGTGGATTCTTTCCCCTCCCTTCACCCTTCCAGTCAAAGAAAATATCTAGCTTTGTTTTCTTCAGGGTAGCGTCTCTTGCACACTTGAATATTCGACTTAAATATAACATGTAATTTATAACTCATATATTATTTGAAAGATATCAAATAGAACAATAGATAATTTATTATTCATCTAAAAAAATAAGCTCATTTTCTGGTAAAAAATGCCCAGACATGGAAGCAGGAGAGCGTGTACTTTCAACCTAAGCATGAAAAAAAGATCATTAGATCACAATTATACAATACATACGAGTATTTTAAGAAAGGATTAATTTACCATTAGGAAATTCAAAAATTAAATATATTTCTAGCATGTAATTGTTAAAAATCTAAAATTATAGATTTAAATTATAATGACTACCTTTGGAAAAAAAGGAATTTGCAATTTTAAAATTAGATTTAGTTGAGGTGTATAGCTGATATGATTTATTTGAGGTTCAGGAATTCTCCAATGAGCAACGCAGCTAGTTTTTTTCTTTCAATTTTTATTATTAAATGTAAAGTGCCAGGGCCAACGTTTCGGTCGCATGAAAGAAAAAAAACTAGCTGCGTTGCTCATTGGAGAATTCCTGAACCTCAAATTTTAAAATTGTCATTTCTCTTTTATTTAATAATACAAATAATCTACAGCAGGGCCAGATCTAGAGGGGGGGAGGAGTGGGTGCATTTGCCCCGGGCGGCAGATATCAGGGGGCGGCAAATTAAATTTTGCCCCTCCTAAAAAATTTTTATAGTTCCGGCCCTGATCTACAGTATGTTAAGAAGTAATGTGTTAAACCTTTCGGACTAACTTTAGCCAAAAAGTTCAGTGACCAACCAACTACTATGCTATCATATATACAAAGCAGTCGTGTTCCCACGATTTTGTTAAGGGTGGAAAAATTTTTGCTGTAGGAGGGGAGCTTAATGGGGGTAAATAATAATGTTATATTTTAGTTCTGTATTCAAATTAGCATTAAATAAAGTACTTTTGTATTGCTTAAAATCATAATATTAATAATTTTTCTGTCCAAAGAGGGTGGGGGAAGAGGAGGACACCATATTTCTCTCTATATATTTCTTTATTTATAATTTTTTGGGAATTTAGGAAAGGGTGGTGGAAGGTTTGGGCCTCAAATCCTCCCCGAACTACAGATATTGTATAGTTTAGTTATAAACTAAAATATAGTAATCGATTAGCCGATTAATTAAGCATATAATTTTGAGTTGAAAACAACTCCACCTGACAGCAAAAAATTATCCAACTCCTACTAAGGAAGGAAACGGGAACCCACCCCAGTATTTCCCATGAAAGTTCTCAGAGTAACCACAACGTGTCAAGTCTGAGACTATTGACCGAAGAGAATTTCAGGTTTTAAATTTGCTTTTGAAATATTGAAAATAAATTTACTACACCCTACTAAAAAAAAACTCCTACTTTTCTGTTTTTGTCCACTCTATATTATCTATTTTCAAAATTTCACAAAAACCTTGAAAACAATTGAATTCATAAATTTTTTTTTTTTTTTTTTTTTTTTAAAGCCCTTTTCGGCTACAGAGGCCATTTAGGGGTTATTTCTTTATTAGTATACTTTTTAAATTACAAGTACCGATGGCTACCGGGGGGCGTTCCACACGCTGATTGCTCGGGGTCACCAATCCCGAACTTTCGTCGCACTCGGCATCAATTCATAAATTAAATCACCAAATTATTACTAATTGAATTTCTTTACTTTCTCTTACATATGTATATATGTAATATATATATAGAGAGAAAGTAGTGGATTCATGTCAAAAATTCGATGTCGAGATTTTGATTGATCTTCACGTTTTGAGGTCCCCTGAATCCAAAAAAGTGGTTTTCGTGACATGGTCTGTCTGTGGGTGTGTGTGGGGTGTGTGTTCAATTTTAAGCATGAAGGAATTGAGCTATGAGGATGAAATTTTATATTTAAGTTAAACACCCCCCGGGACCGAAAAAATAAGCTTTTAATCAAAATCGGCCAAAGAGTACTAGTACTTTACTGATGTACTTTTTCAGTTTTTTTCGATTTTCTCAAAATTTGCTCCAACGATTTTTTTTTTTTAATTCAAAAATCAATTATTTTTCAGATGCTCTTTCAAATGTATATTCTCATTTTGCAATTGAAATCTTCTGAAGACCACTTTACTCCTGTATTTCATAGGGAAGATAGGAGAAATGGTTGCCATGGTAACAAAATATAAATATTTTCCCATACTTATAAATTTTACATCTTGAATTCATATGTTCCGTACTGTCGGGAACTAAATATATGTCGACACAAAAAATCTGGTGTGACAAGCACAGTACACAACTTTCGATTACCGAAGGTAAGAGAAAGTTGTGTACTGTGCCTTGTCACACCAGATTTTTTATATAAATTTTTTTTTTCTTTTTGCATCAGTTCACTCAGGAGAAAATTCGTTTTTCTATCGAATTGAGATTCCCCAAGGAAATTAAAAGAAATCTATTATTGCTTTCTGTCTCATGGAATTAATAAATAATTGATTGATTTTTGGACATATTAATAATTCCTTTGCTTTAATATATAATAATCTAATATTTAGTAATTTGGCTAAACATACCTTTTTGACCTCTATTTTTGAATCAATGAATTTCTTAAAAACTTCGATTGATCCAATTTCTATCCGTTATACAAAAATATATAGGGTAAGAAAAGTAATAAATAATTTTACTAAAAATCATGAGGATAGTTAGTAGAGTAAATTACTAGAGTTGGTATTGGAGATGAATTGAGAAATGTATATAAGCAGGGGGAGACAAATGAAATACTGAAAACAAATTGTGGCTGTTTATTTGACATCTTTGAGGAATATTTATTTCAGGACATCTGACAGAATAATAACTCAAACTTGTCGCACAGCAAACAACTTTCTTTTACCCTAGGTAATCGTGCTTGTCACACCAGATTTTTTTCTTTTTATTTTATTTTAATTAAAATATTTTTTAAAATTTAGGTATTTATGGGGCATTCCACGGCAAATCGAACGGTTTGAAAAATTTTAATTTTTGATTTCCTCCATTTTTTTTGATATTTTTATAGTAGCCCCTACTTCTTAAAAAACCCCTACTGGTAAATTTTGAGATTTTTTTGATAATCTGATTCAAATTTTGAAAAAAACTTCTCTTTTTTTGGTTTTTTTGCTCATAACTTCTACAAAAATGGTCCAATTTCCAACTTTTTTTTTTTTTAATGCTTTTTTGAAAATTTTTTTTTTTTTTTTTGTGTAGTTTTCAAGAAAAAAAAAACTAATTAATTTTTTGAATAATTTTTCTGTGTCATTTTCAAATTTCAAAATTTTAGTCATTTTCTGAAAATCATGCATACTTCGATTTTCCTAAAAAAATTTTTGTAACAAACAACTATTCATTCCACAACTTTTCAGATCTTTCCGGTCGCGGGGTCTCTATGCCTACTATTTTTTTTTTTGATTTTTGAAAATTTGAAAAATTATTTTTTCCTATTATTCATTTTTAAAAAATAGTAGAAAACTCACTGCCTGAAAAGTTATGTAATGAATAGTAGCTTGTTACCACAAATTTTCAGGAAAATCGAAGTATGCATGATTTTAAAAAATGACTAAAATTTTGAAATTTGAAAATGACAAAAAAAATTATTCAAAAGAATTAATTGTCTTTTTTTCTTAAAAAAGCCAAAAATAGAGGAGTTTTTTCAAAAATTGAACCGATGATCAAAAAAATCTCAAGCTTTGCTCTAAAAGACAGACAAGTAACCAAAAAGTTTTTTTTGCGTGTGTCTCGTCTCTACGTACCTAGTCTTATTGACTCAGAATCGCCACTCAAAAAATATTTCTTTCTATTCTTGTTTATGTTCGACCTGACCATCTGCTCTCTTCCCGCCACCATAAAAGAAGGAAAATTTTAAAGGCCGACCCATTGAACAGGTAGCTCTACTTTCAGATAACAAAAGGCTCTTTTTGCCTCCCTGGCCAAATATCTTTTTACATACACAAAACATTTAATATTTAAGTAGGCATCTCCAATCGTCAAATCATTCGAATTAAGAAAAGCAAAATTATTCGTTTCTTTTTTTACTTAATCATTATTATTTCATTTGAATATTATATATTTAGTTATTGTTCTGAACTTTGACGCTTTTGAAGTTGGGGTACTGTCTTACCTCCTTTCCTGTGGCTCTTTTTACATTCTCTTTTGTTTAAAATTCATAAATCAATTATTTTGACGTGACAACGTCTTACAATGCATGTTTATATAGTAGTCAGGTAGGGAGCAAGGGCGGATACAAGGGGGGGGGGGGTAATTACCCCCCCCCCTCCCGAGATTTGAAAAAAATACTTTTTTTCGAAAAAATAATTATTTTTAATGGAAGGTGAAGAAAAATAGACTTTATTCGGCCCAAAATATTTTATTTCCTATGTCAACGTTTCGGGGACTATACGTCACCCATCCTCAGGACCTTAAATACAATACAACAAAAATAATAATAAAAAAATTTTTTTTTATTTTGTTTAAGTTTGTCTATATTTGTAAAGTTTTTTTTTTTGTTGTTGTTGTATTGTATTTAAGGTCCTGAGGATGGGTGACGTATAGTCCCCGAAACGTTGACATAGGAAATAAAATATTTTGGGCCGAATAAAGTCTATTTTTCTTCACCTTCCTGTAAATTAGACGGCCTTCCTCCATACGATTATATTATTTTTAATGTAAAATTTTAAAAATTAATACTTAAAAATTTGATTTGTATTTATATTCTGGCAAACAAGTACAGAATGCGCCTTTAAATTACCGAAATTAAGAAAAAAATTGTGTGCTGTGCGACGAGTCACACTAGATTACCCCCCTACGAGAAACACCTCTGGATCCGCCCTTGGTAGGGAGGCATGCACGAAAAAGTTTAGCGACTTGAATAACTCCTCTGTTTTAAGAGGTATAATTACGTTGAATATACGGTTAGAAAGAATGATTCTTCATCTAAAGATTTTACCATTTATTTTTTTGCAATCATTTCATTTTACCCCGCGGGTGGTAAATTCTAATTTGAAAGTTTAAACCCCTGTAGATTCTGAACGGATAATCAGATCAGACTAAATGTGTTGCCCTTAATGGATAAAAGTTTGGCCACACCTATCGTATATTGTTACTATGAAAATAATACTTTCTCTCAATTTATTTCATATAGAGGTAAGAGAAAGTAAAATTATTTTGAAGTCAGGTAAAAGACGTCACGTTAAAGGCCACCGGCTGTGGAAGACACAGCCAACACCAAATTTTTACAGATAATTGGAGTTACATTTTAAAATTAATGACAATTCCTAATTTTTTAGATGCTCTTTAAAATGTATATTCTCTTTTTGCCCTTGAATTCTTAGAAGCATACTTTACTTTTATACTTCATAGGAAAGGTAGGAGAAATGCGGTGCCATGGTATCAAAATATAAATATTTTTCCATGTTTATAAATTTTACATCTTGAATTTTAATATATCGGCGGAAACTAAATATATGTCGAAACGAAAAATCTGGTGTGACAAGCACAGATCACAACTTTCTCTTACCTTTGTGCGAACAGCACACCAGATTTTTAAGTTATAATTTCATTTATATTTTATATCAATTTTTGATAATAATACTATGGAAATTAATCTTTTTACCTTTAAATTTTAAGAAAATTATTTCAACTTATAAAAGTTCTTTCTTGATGAATTTCGTGAGGAACTGTGAGTTCCCTGATAAAAATTAAAAAAATTAAGTTATTGCCGACTTTTCATCCTCTATCGCGTACTTCTTCAAAGATAAAAAATTTCAATTTAATATACTATAGTAAAATTATTCTATATTTTTGTGTCACATTATTTTGTTTTTTTAATTAATATCTGAGAGAAAAAGGAACGTGTCTTCACACATGTATCTTCTCATGTTAAACTTAGTTTTGGTGAGATCATCTAAAAATTTGCTGAATCACAAATATCCCGAAAGAGATGAATGAGAAGAGAGCTTTAAGATTTTTATTTGGTTGTTTACATATTATAATATTATTCTTATTAATGAAATTTGCATATATTTTTATTTATATAACACCTGGAGGGTGATAAAGTCTACTAATCGGAGAGAAGTCGTTAAATCCATCGGACGGACAGACAAAAAGCTATACTTACTATTACTTGTTATATAGCGCTATTCTATTTGGAAAATGCGCTAAAAAGATGCTCTAGTCTGTTCTTCTTAGTATAATCATGGGCGTAACTAGGAATTTGGCTGGGGGGGGCACTGGACCAGCCATCCTCCGGATTCCTCATATTGTCTCAATTTTTCTTGGGGCGGGAAGCTTTCTGGG
>JAKCPI010011131.1:0-17941 GCA_023213315.1 Euborellia annulipes | reverse complement strand
AACGATAAAACGCATAATAATTACCTTTAATAAGACTCTCAAGAGGGTGTATTGGCTGACAGGAAGGTGAGATCAGGGAGGGTTGCACTATATTAATTATTCACTTTGATTCACTTTAAACACAACAAAAATAGCAGCGCCTGCCCACTCTGCCGCCGCGCTCTACTCGACTGGACGAGAGACTTGTTTTTCTTTGTATAGGAATAAATAGATGAAAATAACAATTCCCTTTTTATTAAAAGTAAAAAAAATACCTTTTGCTCTAATCTAACTATATTTAGAGATGGAAAAAAATGTCAACAAGTGATTTGGAATATTCCAAGGCCTTTCTTAAATAATCAACCCTTCATCCCCCCCCAAACAAAATAATAATCAACGTTATTTTTCGATTGTTTTCTATTTATTTTGTTTCGATTTAGCTAAAAAAAAATAAAAAAAACAAACTTTTTTTTTTCAATTTTTCAACCCCTGATCCAATCTTTTTTTTCATCCTAAATAGTAGATGGAAAATATTATTTGTAGTTATTAAGAATATATATTTTGGGTCTAGGCATTCTTATTTAAGCCATTTGAATAATATCCATAAAATAATTAACAATGCTATCGCCTTCGGCGAGCTTGCGTCTAGTCAGAAAAAATTCAAACCCTGAAAAACTTCCCCTTTGGGTTTTACACATAGTATAATTTTCTAGAATGAGTCTTACTTTAGGCCAGTGGTTTCCAAACTTTAACCTCCCTTAAAAATATTAGTATTACGAAAAATCGTATGACGCCCCCCCCCCCACACACACATTTAATAAAATAATACAAAAACAAAAATTTTTAATACTAAAAAATATAAATTTCTATAAAAATATTTTTTTATATCTATCAATATTAACTAAAGTAAAACCTCCGTCCCAGAAACTTCTAAATTTTATTATTTTATTTATAAAACTAGCAATCATTTGGAAAATTGATCATGGTGGCTAATATTCGGGCCTCCCCTTAGACTAGTCCGCGCCTCCCTAGGGAGGCGCACCTCTTAGTTTGGAAAACGTTGCTTTAAGGGATTATATTAATAGATGAATAAAAGAAAGAAGAAGGCCCTCGAGAGAAATCAAGGGTTAAAGGTCACTAAAACTCTGATTATAGAGGTTTATATAATTAAATATTTATTAATTAATATACCCGAAAAAATAAGGGCCTAGAGCATGGGCGTAGCCGGGGGAGGCAGGGAGGGGCCTTTGCCCCCACGAAAACTTGCCCTAAAAATAAAAAAAAAACACATATATATATATATATATATATATATATATTATATATACTTTATATATATAATTCTTCTGTACGTGTGTATGTGACTGAACTCCTCCTAAACTACTGAACTGAATTATGATGAAATTTTCTGTGTATGTTTGTGAGAGTCCCGGACAGGTTTTGTTTCACAAATAACAATAAGTTAATGAGTAATTAACCGTTAAAATAAGAAAAAAATAAAAATTAGGAGAAATAGTTGCCATGGTAACAAAATATAAAATATTTACCCATGTTTACGGATTTTTTTATTTATTTACATTTTGAATTCTAAAATATCGGCGTAAATTTTTTGTCTGTGTACCGGGAGGAGTCCCGCAAAGGATATGATTCACAAAAAATCATGAATAGTTCATGAATAAAAATTAACCGTTAGAATAATCTCTATATATAAAAATGAAAAGGGAAAATGTATGTACCGGTATGTATATAAGTAGGCGAGCAAGGGGGTCAGGGGCGCAGCCCCCTAATGGACAGCCCCGCCGATAATTGAAATGAAATTATAACAAAAATTAAAAAAATAATTAAATAATCGCAGCAAACATAATAATATAATTTTTTTTTTTTAACAAGACCGAGTGTTTTTTATTGATGAGGCCAAACAAATAAAAAACACTCACAGTCTTGTTAAATATATCTATGACTAGTTAAGTCCGAATCGAGGTATTTTAAATACTTTTATCTTATTCAAATATATAGATCTCGAAAAATATTTAGATAATAATATAACTCAACAATAGCCATTTTAAAATTGTTTAAGTTTGGATATAATATTTTTTGAGATCAATATTCTTTGAGATAATATAATTCATATGATGTTTTTTAATAACTACCTTGATTTATATGTTTATATTTTTTTTATTAATTTTATTAATATGTGTTTATCTTTTATATATTAGATCCTTTATAAGTACTTTGTTTTAATACTAGTAATTTTGATAGAAGTGTTTTTATAAACTGTAATATTCGTTGTATAAATTTCTTTTTATATAATGTGATATTTATATGTATATTTTTTATAATGTATATTTTGTAAAAGATTGTACAAACAGGCCCGCGCCGCCCATACGTGCGAAATCGTGCAATGCACGAGAGCGCCAAGGTGCTGGGGGCGCCTTTTGGGCTTAGTATTTGTATTTTCTCCGATCATGGCCCCCTGACCCCAAAACCACCTCCCCTCCCCGTTCAAAGGTTTATATATATGGTATATAACGGACAAAGTACAGATCGCATTTTTAATCGTATCAATATGAAATTTGGTACAAAAATAGTTCAGGTAAAAACCTCGGCTTAGTTCGTTAATGGGCCATATATTTTTTAATTATTTATTTTTCAATGTTTACTGAGAAAATCGATAAAATGTCTTCTGACGCTCCTCTAAACTACACTTAATTTTGGTCCGATTTTTCTCAATATCAATCCCCGTCGAGATAAAAAAACATCTAAATAACAAATTTTTAGACAATTTCTTATTTTATAAAGGAGTTATGGAGGATATGGACGGCCGTTTGTCAGCGCGAAAATTGTTTGACTACATTATTCTTTAATTCCTATTTACTAAAAAAAATAAGCCGAAAGCTTTGTTTTAAGAAAGTAAAAATTAAGGGCGCCGAAGAGATTTTTGCACAAGGGCGCCATTTAGGCCCAGCGCGGGTCTGTGTACAAACAGAGGATGGCTGAATGGCGGAGGCTAACGGCCAAAAAAAAAAAAAATAAATAAATAAACAAGCCTTGTATTTTTAATTTCACCCCTTAGTTAAGCCTTTGGGTCTTACTTACTCTTACTGTGCTCTTATTTAATCATATGATTAACTAGATGTAAAAAGACTCAAAAGTCATATCTTATCCGAGGGATAGCCAATTAATTAGAAGTCAAAGAATTATTCATGTTCAACAAATAAGACAGGCATTTGTTAACTACATCAGAAAAATTATAAAAATTCAAAATAAATTTTTTTTTTGTTTTATGAATGATAGTTATCGTTATAATTTTTCCATCATTTAATCCAATTGCCATAAATTCCTGGCCCCAGACGAACGAAGAACGAACAGGTAGGAGAAAAAGGAGAGGGCGGGCAAGGGGTTGAGTGAGGGCGCAAGGGGTGGTTGCGGTGCTCGAAAGAGGGAGGTCGTAGTAAGGGGGTGTACGCGCATGCTCAGTGTCAATTCGCCGGCCGTCAAAGCAAGCATAGCGGTGCTGTGCGTACGGTCAGTCGAGATTTCGCAACCGACGCGCGCCCAAATAAACCGAGGCCGATATTTATTTATTTATTTATTTATTTATACATACTTCTGTGGGTATTAATAATAAATTAAATAAATAAACGAACGAGAGAGGGACTTGAACTGTCAAGAGAGTGGTGACACAGTGCGTGTGCTTGTGTGTTTGTATGAGTGTGACATCATAGAAAATAATAGTGATTTAGTGCCATAATAGTGATACTAGTTAAGGATTTTATTCAACTACGCTCATATAAAGGTAAGAGATGCTGTCAGATTTTTACTCGGGGTCCTTGACCCCCCGAGATTTTTTTTATTTCTAAGTGTTTGATAAGTGCAACAGTCAGTTTCCCGCTCTCTTTATTTCTATTTCGTCGTGAGAAAAAAAAAACAATATGACGTTTCTGATAGCTATCTAAATAACGCAATTTTCAGAAAATTTCGTTTGACATTTTTATACAATGAAAATAAATTATTTTTTTTTTAATTTTCTAATCCTGAGGGTCCAAGGCTATTTTTCCCAGTGTTTGCTCATGTTTTTTTTTTTTTTTTTTTACAACAGATTTTTATTTTCTCCTACCTATGTATATATGAATATATATATATATATAGAGAAACTATTGGATTCATGTCAAAAATTCGATGTCGAGATTTTGATGGATATACACGTTTTAAGGACTCCTGAATCATAAAAAAAGAATTTTCGCGACATGGTCTGTTTGTCTGTCTGTGTGCAAGTGTATCTGACTTTGAACGAAATATCTCAAGAATTAAAAGAGCTATAGCTCAGGTTGAAATTTTATATTTAAGTAAGGTACCCCCCTGGGACGTGACAGGAAACTTTTGAACAAAATTGTCCAAAGAGTACTAGTACTTTACTGATGTACTTTTTCAGTTTTTTTCGATTTTCTCAAAATTTGATCCAACGATTTTGTTTAAAATTCAAAAATAAATTATTTTTTAAATACTCTTTAAAATGTATATTCTCATTTCGCCCTCAAAATTGTTTGAAGCACACTTTACTCTTGTAAATGGTTGTTATGGTAACAAAATATAAATATTCGCCCCTGTTTATAAATTTTACATCTTAAAATTTTTGCCCTCGGGGCTTGGCGTAGAGGTTAGCGTGCTAACCTCGTATACCAAACGTCGCGGGTTCGGACCCCAGGCAGTCCGATGATTTTATTTAAGCCAATTGGAATACAATTGGCTTAAATAAGAATGCCTGGACACTAAATATGTATATTCATTAACGGATATCGTAAAGTCTTATATGGCCTGAGTTGCAGAAAAGACTGTGTGAATGTGTGTGTGAATGAGAAAAAAAAGTGAGAATGTTTAAAAAAAAAAATCTTAAAATTTTTTTTTTTAACACACTTCCGATTCACACCCATACACACGTCTTCTCGGCAACTAGGGCCATATAAGACATTACTCATTAATTTAATATGTTGCAATTAGGAGGTCCAGGCATTCTTATTTATACCATTTGGTATCCAAATGGTTTAAATAAAATCTTCAGACTGCCTGGGATCCTAACCCCTGGCCTTTTGTGTACAAGGTAGGTTCGCTACCAACTACACCAAGCCCTAGGGCTCTTGAAATTCGATTGTACCTTATTGTCGGAAACTATTATAAATATATGTATGTATGGTTGTACCGCTTCTATAAATATACTGTATGTCGACAAAATCTGGTGTGACAAGCACAGAACACAACCTTCGCACTGTGCGACCAGTCAGATCAGATTTTTTTTGTTTTACATTATTGTAAAGAATTTTTTTTTTTTGATTATTTTATTTACAATGTGTGATCTCTCAACGATAATTATTTTCCGCTTATTTATTCCTTGACTTTAATATATAATATAAATATAAATGATGGATTCGAGTCATTCGAGGAAAGAAAATTTTTTTTTTCTTTTTTAATTTTTCTCGATTAAATTATATTTTTGCCCAGTGTGATCATCAAAATCCGATATCGAATTTTTGGCATTGCAATACTTTCCCACTTTTTATTACATATACATGTAAGAGAAAGTAAAAAAAGATTAGAATAAAAAGAAAATAAAACAAAAAATATTTCTACTTTAAAATGGAATGTTGAAAATAAAAAAAAAAAGAAAAATGTGAGTGTAACCAAAATTCACTGGATCTGCTGTTTCCATTTCATTGGCCAGTATAAACTTTTTATTAAACCCACAAATTGGGGAATTAAAATAGATATAAATATTTTTTATTTTGAAGTAACAAACACATTTCATTATCATGAAAAGCGAAAACGATACGTCTGTGTCGATGACATTAAAATAGAAATGGACATAAAATGTATTAGTTCTAAATAAAAAACTTGAAACGAATCACCTAGTGTTGTTGTTCATTATCATTTGATATTGGTTTTAGTAATTTTAACCAATATTGAATAGCCTAATTTGTTTTTTTTTTGATTTTTTAATTTTAAAGCTTTATGACTTCATTACGTCCTTCTAAATTCATTTTAAGGATAATTTTGTTTTTACTTTCTCTTACCTATATATGTATTATTTAGTATTGCGAACATGTCGAAAATTGATGTCGAGATTTTGATGGATATACACGTTTTGAAGTCCTCTGAGCCCAAAAAAGTAGGTCCCGCAAATTGTCCGTCTGTCTGTCTGTGTGTGGACATTTTTAAGCATGAACTACAAGGTTGAAATTTTATATTTAAGTTACGCACCCCCCCCTAAGGCGTGAAAATAAACTTTTGAACAAAAAGTACTAGTACTTTAATGAAGTACTTTTTCAGTTGTTTTTTGATTTTTTTTGGCTCTAACGATTTTGATTAAAATTCTTAAAACAGCTATTTTTTAGAAGCTCTTTAAAAAAGATATCAGTAAAACTTTTTGTCAAAATCGTTTGAAGTACACTACTGATGTAGTATTTTAGATTTTTCAAATCCTTTTTCCGGCTCTTCCTTTCATAGAGGCAATGTTAAATCCCCATATGGGGATTTGCATGTTAATTTCGATTCAAAAGGGGTCCGGTCCCCCTTTGGAACTCTTTACACATTTAAAAAAATTTGTTCCAATTCTTATGAAATTTTGTATTTATTTAGGATTCTATATTGTGTATAAAATATCCATATATGAGATTAATTTTTGAAAAATAACCATTTCACGCAGTCAACATTTAAAATGCGATTTTGGAACTAATGTGCTATGGGAAACTAAATACAGTATATCTCGACCCCAAAAAAAATCTGTTGTGACAGCACAGTTCACAACTCTCGATTTTCAAAGGTAAGAGAAATTTGTGGACTGTGCGACCAATCACACCAGATTTGTTCTTTAAGTTGGTCAGTAATGACACTTGTAAATTAAAAACAAAAAAAAAACCATTTTCTTTTTAAAGTGGGTGTAATAATAAGCTTATACTAGATAATGTAATAGTAACACACACCTAGCGTATTTTATATACTAGGCTATATGCCTACTTCAGATTTTAGAAAATTTAAATAAACATTTGTCAACACCTCGAGCCTTTCGGCCCCGGGGTGGGGGTGGGCATTTAGGGGCGTATTTATTAAATTTACGATAGTAGCACCCGGGGGACGTTCGCCACGCTAGTTTTTCGAGACCACCCACCCGAGATTCCGTTGTGCTTAATATTTTTTATTTATTAGAATGACTGTAGGTTGTACTTTCTCTCTCTTTGATATTTGTTTGTAAATAAAATTCAAAGGCTTTTTTTTCACCATCTTCAAAAAGAGTTAAAAGCAGAAAAATTTTAATTGAAAAGAAATCTATTCCCTTTTATTAATTTACATGTTCAATTATTATTTCCGAGAAATTTCAAACTCAAATTATTTGTTGTTGTTGTTGTTCTCTTCTAAGAAGCAATATATTTGTAACCTAATCATTCCAAACAAGACGCAAAACATCTCGCAAGATATCTATTTCATATGCGGTATATTAGGAGCTGTGTCCGTTTGTCTGTCTGTCACTTTAACCATTGAAATTTCAAAATGCAGCGCCCTTAGGATAGGGGATATTAGTGAATAGCCGGGTCTCCAAATACCCATTTGGGGATGCTTCACAACAATATTTTCCCGGTAATTTTTGTGAAGCATTGGGCACTGTCAAAAAAGATTTGGTGTTACTTGTGCTTGTCACACCAGATTTTTCGATTCAAGATATATTTAGTTTCAGCCGATTTTTTTTTCAAAAACACTAGGCACCCCCTGAGGCGTCAAAATAAGCTTTTAATCAAAATCGGCCAAAAAAGCCGCTAAACTTTTTCGTGCATGCCTCTCTAACCGGTGCCCGGTATAGACACATGAGTTGTAAGACGTCACATCAAAAGTACTAGTACTTTACTAATGTATTTTTTCAGGTTTTTTTTTTTTTTCCTCAAAATTCGCTCCAACGATTTTGATTAAAATATTCAAATAATTCAATTATTTTTTTTAATTCTCTTTAAAATGTATATTCTCATTTTGCCCTTGAAATATTTTCAAGCACGCTTTACTCTTTTTTTTTTTTTTTTAAACATTCACTCTTTTTTCTCATTCACACTCACATACACACAGTCTTTTCGGCAACTGAGGCCATTTCAGACTTTGACGATAACCGTTAATTATTAAAATATCGTCTATTGGGGGTCCAGGCATTTCTATTTAAGTCATTTGGTATCCAAATGCCTTAAATAAAATAATCGGACTGTCTGGGGTCCGAACCCGCGACGTTCGGAATAGAAGACGCTTTAGTCTCGTATACCTCATAGGAAAGATAGGAGAGATGGTTGCCATGGTAACAAAATATAAATATTTTCCCATGTTTATAAATTTTACATCTTGAATTTTATTATATCGGCGGAACCTAAATATACTTCGACACAAAAAAAAATGTGGTGTGACAAGCACAGGCCGCAACTTACCAAATGTAAGAAAGTTGTGCTCTGCGACCAGTCACAACAGATTTTCTTAAAGATCTTTTTCGCCATCAGATTCCATTCAGGCCATTATATATTTCAATTTAATTATAAGGACCGTCGGTAAAAAATAAATACTTTTGCGTATTATCCGTTTATTTGTAGATATTTCGATACCAGTGATATAGAATCATCTTCAGTACATTCAACAGATGTTTTGTAAAATCGTTACTTTTAAATTGATCATCCTTACGGCCATCTACATAGATTATTTATTTCAATGTTTGCCAGTCTAAAAAATTATAAAAAAAAAAAACAATAAAAATAAAAAATTATAACTTCTATATCCCATTTTCCTAAACAAATGAAGTTTTCGGTATACAAATTCTCAAATCGAACCCAAAATGAGTTAGTGAAAACTATAGTAGTTTACAAATAATTCGTTGCCCTCGGGGTTTGGCGTAGAGGTTAGCGTGCTAACCTCGTATACCAAACGTCGCGGGTTCGGACCCTAGGCAGTCCGATGATTTTATTTAAGGCATTTGGATACCAAATGGCTTAAATAGAAATGCCTGGACCCGAAATAAATATATATTATTAAATAACGGTTATCGTTAAAGTCTTAAATGGTCTAAGTTGCCGAAAAGACTGTGTGAATGTGAGAGTGAATGAGAAAAAAGTGTGTTTTTTTATAAAAAAAAAAAAAAATTCGTAAATACGTATGCACTGGCGTATAGAAATTTATGGTATCGAATAATCAGTCGTTAATTTGATTTTTTTTTTTCAAACCCTTCCCTTCTCTTTTTTTTGAGTTTACAACAGCAGTTTTTTTTTTTTTTTTTAATTAACCGTGAGTCATTCGAGACACCATGTGACTACTACACATCAACCCTCACTCTGCCCCCCCTTTTTCCCCATTTTTATCGATCCCTAGACGACCCTCTATGGGATGAGAGAGAGAGGATGTATACTTCAATTTAAATATTAAAATAAAAATGCCAAAGCTATTTTCGTTCATGTATAAAAAAATTCTTGTCAGAATAAATCATATATATATTCGGGTAGCTAAGATATTCTATCTTTGAACATACATACGTACATATATATAATATATATACGTATATACCCAATACTTTTTTTTTTAATGTCAAAAGATAATTATTCTTTTAAAAGAGCTAAAAATGTGATCAAAAATTTATTTCCATTTTTGTTAAATTAATAAGCTTATAAAGATAGGGTAGAGCCAACCGAGGAAGAGGGGGAGGGGATAAGCCGCTTAACTTAACAACATAAAAGAGAGGGCACGTTCAATGTTTCTATTAATTCTAAATAATGAAATAGTTTTTAATAAAGGGCATAAATGAAAGACCACATTTTTACCAAAGGTAAGGGAAAGTTGTGTTCTGTGGTTGTCACACCAGATTTTTCGTGTCGAGTATATATCTAGTTTCCGACTGATATATTAGAATTCAAGATGCAAATTTATAAACATGGGAAAATATTTATATTTTGTTACCATAGAAACCATTTCTCCTATCTTCCCTATGAAGTACAAGAGTAAAGTGGTCTTCAGAAGATTTCAATGGCAAAATGAGAATATACATTTTAAAGAGCATCTAAAAAATAATTGATTTTTGAATTTTAATCAAAATCGTTTGATCGAATTTAGAGAAAATCGAAAAAAAACTGAAAAAATACATCAGTAAAGTACTAGTGCTCTTTGGCCGATTTTGATTAAAAGCTTATTTTCACGCCCTAGGGGGGTGCCTAACTTAAATATAAAATTTTAATTTCCTAGCTCAATTCCTTCATGCTTTTTTTGTCCTTTTCGACCTTTTATTTCCAAGTATTGATATACTCATATATAGGTAAGAGAAAGTAAAAATGTCTATATACATATAAATTTTATTTAGTTCATGAGTTTTTTTTTTAATATTGTGTTATCAGAGCGCAGATTTTCCGGAGGTTGAACTCAGGATTTCCAACCTTTCCGGGGTAATGGTGTTCCGCTTGATCCCTGACACCACGGAAAGCCTGGAAATCCTGAGTGACCCTGCCTCCTGATAAAAACATATAAAAAGCTAATAAAATCAAAAACAAAGCCACACACTCTTTCTAATTTAAAAAAAAAAAATTGAAAACTATTCAAATTAAAACTCAATTTTTACTTTTTTATTAATTACTCTATATATAGAATTATAATTCGGCAACCTTTAGGGAAGGAATAGACGGCAGCATAGTTAATTATAAATTTTTTTTGCCCTCGGGGCTTGGCGTAGAGGTTAGCGTGCTAACCTCGTATACCAAAAGTCGCGGGTTCGGACCCCAGGCAGTCCGATGATTTTATTTAAGCCACTTGGATACCAAATGGCTTAAATAAGAATGCCTGGACACCATATATGTATATTTATATAATAACGGATATCGTAAAAGTCTTATATGGCCTGAGTTGCCGAAAAGACTGTGTGAATGAGAAAAAAGTGTGAGAGTTTTTTCAAATTTGAGAAAAATTTTAAATAATATTGTATTATTTACAAATATAAAAATTTGGTTACAATCTAGAATGACATAAATTTATAATAACCAGGCCCGGCACCCTGGACCCCCTCAACTTTTCTCAATTATTACCGGTATTATTATTTTTTTTTTAAACACTCACATTTTTTCTCATTCACACACACATTCACACAGTCTTTTCGGCAACTTAGGCCATTTAAGACTTTAAACGATACTCGTATGCTTAAATATATCTATTGGGGTCCAGGCATTTTTTTTTTTTTTTTAAACATTCACCCTTTTTTCTCATTCACACTCACACTCACACACACATTCATACAGTCTTTTCGGCAACTTAGGCCATATAAGACTTTGACGATAACCGTTGTAGAGAATATATCTATTGTAGGGTCAGGCATTTCTATTTAAGCCATCTGGTATCCAAATGGGTTAAATAAAATCATCGGACTGCCTGGGTCCAAATCCGCGACGTTTGGTATAGGAGGTAGGCGCGCTACTTACTACGCCAAACCCGGGGGCATTGGCCTGAACCCCAAATACATTTATTAATTACAACGGTTATCGTATGAAGTCTTAAAAGGCCAGAGTTGCCGGAAAAGACTGTGTGAATGTGTGTGTGAGTGTGAGTGTGAATGAGAAAAAAGTGTGAATGTTAAAAAAAAAAAAAAAACCCGGGGCATTCTTATTTAAGCCATTTGGTATCCAACTGGCTTAAAT
This sequence comes from Euborellia annulipes, assembly GCA_023213315.1. Taxonomy (NCBI): domain Eukaryota; kingdom Metazoa; phylum Arthropoda; class Insecta; order Dermaptera; family Anisolabididae; genus Euborellia; species Euborellia annulipes. Next base: position 6,284 of record JAKCPI010011131.1, on the reverse strand, counting down.
AAAATCATCGGACTGCCTGGGGTCCGAACACTCAACCCTTGGTATATAAGGCAGGCGCGCTACCAACTACACCAAGCCCGAATGCCAAAAAATATCAATACTATTCCAATCCATTGCCTGCTTGAGGATTTATTTACATTCATAGAATACACAAATGCAAAGAATACTTAAATATTTCTCTAATAGAGAAATCGTAACTTTAGAAATTAATAATTGGTTGTGAAAGATTTTTGTTTTTTAAGTATAAGCGCAAGCGTTCCAGTTCAGTGAGTGGGTGAGGAGGGAGTTAATAGCAAGCAGCACCTGGGACATTTGTTCGATGCCAGATGCAATTGTAGTTAAATAAATGACTACCAACTTTTTAACATTTAATTTATTAAAATTTGATAAACAAATTGTTTCAACTTGCACTAAATTATTAATCATTAATGCCAAATTTAGAACGAATAGTTGCTTGCCTATTTTGAGCCAGCAAGGAATGCTAGGAGCTTATTTTTTTTTTTGTTCAATTAATATGTAAAAAGGGTGGATTTAATTCTTGATAAATGGAGACCCCAATTAAATATTAGCACGAAATCAAAGCAGACTTAGATTAATATAAAGAGTACTTAAAAAAAAAAAAAAAAAAAATAGCCAAGCAGATTTAAGATATATAATTATAATTTGATCTTAATAGACTGAATCACGGAGTTCGGAAATATTTATATAGGACCTTTTTGGATTTCTAGAGATTGCCTAACATCAATTAGGCTCGTTAACAAGTCATGGAAAAATTGAAATAATATTTTATTTTATTCTCGATATCAAAATGCCTTCAGAAATATAAATAGAACTAGCCGCTCCGCTCGCCTTCGGCGGGTTTCGTCCCTCTCCAGCTGGCTCGGGCCCCTCTGCGGCGGACCCTCGCCTTTTCTTAATCAAATTTTCAGTCAACTCGTTTCAGGCAATTAATAATAAAAATAGATTTCTGGCTTATTAAAAAATACAATACTCTATGTTAATTATACAACCCTCATATGTTAAGGGGAAATCCATATATATATATAATGACGGAGTGTCCATCTGTCTGTCTGCCTTAATTTATTCAGAGTCCCATCCCCGATATCTCTAAGGAAAAAAAGATCACTTTATTCTTTTAATTTATACCTGCCATTTCTCCTATCTTTCCTATGAAGTACGAGGGCAGGCCAATAAGTCCGTGACTTTTTGAATGAAACACAGGTTTTTGGATAAAAAATTATTTTATTTTTCAACGTAGTCTCCTTTGAGCTCTATACACTTTGTCCAACGTTTTTCCAATTTTTTTATCCTTTCCAAAAAATAAGATTTGTCGAGGGCATCAAAATCATCGTTGGAGTCAAATCTCTTTCCGCCGACCCATTTTTTCAGGTTTGGAAACAAGAAATAGTCACTCTGGGCTAAATGCGGAGAATAGGGCGGGCAATTCGTATCCCAATTCATGGATTTTTTCCATTTTCTTCTCAAATCACGAGGTACTCTTCTATTAATGGATGTCAAACAAAAACTAAAAGACCCAGCTGGTTCGAATTTCGACAGGAGTCAGCTGATAGTTGCCTGCTGACAGGAGCAGTGTTGCCATTTCAGTTAAGAGGCGGGGAATTCAAAAAATCACGGACTTATTGACCTGCCCTCGTATAAGAGTAAAGTGGTTTCCATAAGATTTCAACCCAAAAATAAGAATATACATTTTAAAGAGCATCTAAAAAATAATTGATTTTTAAATTTGGTTCGTTGGAGCGAATTTTGAGAAAATCGAAAAAAAAAAAAAAAACTAAAAAGTGCAGCAGTAAAGTATTCACGGCCACCGGGATTCAGCACAGGTTTTCCGCAGGCAACCGTACATCATTGCATCTAAGGCTGAACTCATACCAATTGAGCAAAAACGTTTTCGGACAAAACGTTTTGTCTAAGAGAAAAACATTTTGCTCATTGGAAACGCACACCGATTGAGCAAAACGTCCATTGGCAAAACATTTTGTTTCAAAAATATCGAATCATGCTCAATTGTGTTTTCCCGAAAAGACTGTGTGAATGTGTGTGTGAGTGTGAGTGCGAATGAGAAAAAAGTGTGAATGTTTTTTAATTAAAAAAAAAAAAAATTGTGTTTTGCCTCCTCGGTGTGCATTGAGCCATAGAAAAGCTTTGAAAAAAACAGTTTTAGGCATGATTAATCAAAAATGTTTTTGCTTAATTGGTGTGCGTTTAGCTTTAAGTTGTTTCTTGCCTACGGGGCTTGGTCTAGGTGGTAGCGTGCCTACCTTCTACCTTCTATACCGAACGTCGCGGGTTCGGACCCCAGGCAGTCCGATAATTTTATTTAGGCCATTTGGATACTAAATTGCTTAACTAGAAATGCCTGGCCCCACAATAGATATAATAAACATAGGAGTATTGTTAAAAGTCTTAAATGGCCTAAGTTGCCGAAAAGACTGTGTGAAAGTGTGTGTGAGTGTGAATAAGAAAAAGTGTGAGTGTTAAAAAAAATAAAAAACGGGTATGATCATGAAATAAAATTATTTTTTAAATTTTTAATTTTTTATAGTCTGCACAAAAATTTTCCAGGCAACCTATTTGTGATATAGGCCTATCATTGAAATTAAAAATTTTAATTTTCTTACAAATTAATTTTCATCCATTAATAAATACATCTTGCATCTGCTTATTATAATAATAAAATTAGAATTTCATTGACACGAAAAGATCTTATATTGGCGGAAACTAAATATATGTCGGCACAAAAAATTTGGTGTGACAAGGACAGAATACAACTTTCTAATACCGAAAGTTATTTGCTGTACGAGCAGTCACACCAGATATTTAATGTTAATTTTTTTGATCTCTTTTAAAAATAAATTTTCGACCCAGGTATTGATTTGAATTTATTTAAAAGGATTTTTTAATATTTTGTAAAATGCCTTTTAGGCCACCCTGTATTTGAAGGGTCAGCAGATCAATTAGTGTACATGAGTAGGAGTGTCAAACTCATTAAGAGACTATTTTTCATATCAATGTCAAAAATCACTTATTATGTCTTTAGAGAGGGAATAGACGTCTTGATTATGCCCCTAAGCTTAACGCTAATTCATTTGTCCAGTCCAGTCGCCCCCCTCCCCCCCCCTTCCCCCTTCCCCCTTCCCCTTCCCCTTCCCCTTCCCCTTCCCCCTTCTCTCTATTCACCGAGAGATTACAAATGTTGACAATGTCGATACTTTGTGAATACGTTCATATTTATGAAAAATTAATTGCTAGCCGCGGTTTTGGGATTTTGTTTTTGGAGGGATTGAAATTTTTGTTGAGTCATCTTGAGGGAAGGGAGAGGGATAAAAAAAATTTTTTTCTTCAATAGTCCTATAACTAATATACTGTATATTATAAATTATTTTGATATTTAAAAAACACTTCAAGATAAATTTAAAAAAAAATCTGGTGTGATGGCGCACAGCACACAACTTTCTTTACCTTCGGTAATCAAAAGTTGTGTTCTGTGCTTGTCACACCAGAATTGTCGACATGCATAGGCGCCGGAACTGGGGGGGGCACGGGTACATTGCCCCCCCCTGGCATCCTACAGGGGGGGGGGGCAGGGGGGTCCAAGGCAAAATTTCTTCTTTTATTTCATTTAGTTTTAAAAATGATATATTTTAAAATTTTTTTTATTTAAATTAAAAAAAAATTAAAAAAGTAAGAAATTTTTTTTATTTTATATAGACCTATTGTATTTCTAAATTCTAAATACATTTTATATGGAATTAAAATAATAAAATTTAGATAACATGAAAACTTGAGACTTTATGCCTTGGAAAAAAAAAATTAAAATAAAGAAAATTAAAAAATATTTATTTCCTTCAAATAGTAAATAACAAATCTACTATATAGCCTAAAAAAAATTTTGATTAAATAATTTGCATATTGTTAAACTATATATTTGTAAAAGTTAAATATAAAGGACTACAGACTATTTAGTGTAGTTGATTAACAGTTATAAGAAGAAAAAAATGAAACGTCGATTTATTGATGATTATTTTAAAAAAGAAACAGGTAAGAATGGCCGTAGGCCTACTCTTAAAAACTTATTTTTCTTCGCCAAAAATATACGTACGCTAAAAATTTAATAAAAAAATGAAAATTTCTTATTATATCTGGTTCTTTCGTAGGCTCTTTAGAAAAAGGAAGCATTAGCACGGGTAGTCCTTTGCACCATGAGCATCGCCCTAGTACCAGCAGTAACATTTCTTCCACAAACACCATAGGTATTAATATAATAATTTCAAAAAATGAGTCATTATGCTTGTTTATTGTTTTGTTGCCTTGCTCAGAGATCGGAAATTCAATTAAATAATTTATTCATTTATTTAACAGAAAACATCAGCCGATGATCCATCTGCTCCTCGTAAAGAGTGTTTCTTTTGCTTTTACTAAAAAACACACACGAAAAGATATGCTCTTTAAACGAACCGTATCAACCTTTGGATATTCCTCCATGGACCCAATCTGGACGTAATCATAATTTTCAGAATGAGTGGTTCACAACATACCCTTGGCTTCATTTTGACTCAATGACTAAAAGTATTTTTTGTTTCATATGTGTCCAAGCGCTAGGAAAAACTTAGTAAAATGTGAAAAAAATCAAGAAACAAACTTAGTGATTGATGGGTATAAAAACTGGAAAAATTATCATAAAATTAAAAGTCACGAAAATCTGCTTTTCACAAAGAATCATTTATAAAATTAGAAGCACTGAAGAAAATACTCCAATTATTTCTTATTACTCCGAACAAACATTATCTGTTCAAATACAAAATCAAATCGTCAAAAACAATAATAACCTCAGCATTATATTTAGCTCGTCAGGGAATTGCATTTAGAGCACATGATATTAATGAAGGAAATTTCATTCAATTACGTCTCAGGGAAAATGACATTCAGATATTAAAATTATTTTTAAAACACAACAAAAAATCATATAATTTTTTCGGATTATTCAGAATGAAATATTGAGAATTATTTCCCATGATATTTTGCGTAAAATTATTAAAATAATAAAAAAAAGAGGAGAATATTCTCTCATTGTTGATGAAACCAATGATGTACAGGAAAAGAATGCTTCACATCGATCAGATCAGATGAAGATACTTCTTGAAATTGATGAGTTTTTTCTGGTCCTCATGACACATCAAATTCTATGGACTGGGGAATCATTGTATAATATTATAAAGACATGCTTATCTGTTTTGACGAAGTATGGATCTTCTTGCGAGGACAATGCTATGATGGAGGATCAAATATGACCGGAATAAAAACGGTGTCAAATCAAGAGTGTTGGCAGATCAACCAATGGCTTTATTTATTCATTGTTCAGCTCATTCTCTAAATTTGGCTGTGCAGGATTCTTCAAAAAGAATTCCTTTAATACGTGATTGCCTTCAATGGGTAAACGACATAGAGCGTCGTCAAAGAATCACCAAAACGATCACATAATTTTCATGAGATTGCTATACTATGGAATAGAGAAAACTGGCTCCCGGCCATTAAGTGCTCAACCCGTTGGACCATCAGACATACTTCATTGTCAGGGGTTACTGTTCTGCTGTTTTTGACTTTCTATTTTCATTAGCATCTTGTAATGATGATAGGGTCCAAAGCCAGGGACTTTATGATCAATTATCAAAGGGTTCATGTTTTGAATTAGGACTTAGTTATCTAATGTTTTCTTTAACTGATCAATTGAGCAATGTTCTTCAAAGTGAAACGCAAACTGTAGCTGGGGCAAAGGAAGCTGTTGAGTTAGTTTTAGAATCTTTAAAAAAACGCTCAGAACAATTTTTTAATGAAATGTGGGAAGGATGTAAAGAAAAAATAAAAGAAATGAATCTTGGAGGAGCCCCCGTTACCGAGAAAGCGAGAGATTCCTAAAAAATTTCTATATAAACCTAACGAGTCTGAACACAAGTTCACGCGTCAATAGAAGAATATTTTAGAAAAACTTTCTATGAAGTTAGCTGATGGGATAATCAACGAGATTGAATTAAGATTCTCCCAATCCCGGGGTTTTTAAAATATCTACAAATCGAAAAAATTGTTATTTTAGAAAACCCGTTTTGGGACCAATCTGTTATAGATATTTTAAAAGAATATGAGTTTGTAGAAGAAAAGGTCAAAAGAGAATTTGATTTCTTTAGGGAATTAATTCCTCAAGCTAAATGCTTGAATGATTTTGTAATAAAATACAAAAATCTTAATCAAGAATCAAAAAAAATTATTTC